>JAAXCT010001476.1:0-168303 GCA_012490785.1 Eragrostis nindensis
GGGTTAGAGTAATCGACAGCATAGACGTGGTGTCTAGGCTAGAGGTTACCTTTGTTTGCAGCGTGCCCCACGGTTTGTAGAGGTAGGCGGCAGGTGGTGACAGCCCTGTCCGTCCCTTGTAATCCTCCCACGTTCAGTGTTAGTCGTAGAGCTACAGGCTGGTGTGACATTGGCAGACCAGGTCTACACCAGTGCCCGAAGTAAACGAGTAGAACTTGAGTGCGATCGTCCTGCGGGACAGCTAGATCTTTATTCATCCTCTCAATCCTATACTACTACCATTCTTGTTGTCCTTGGGTAAAACTAACCTTGCTGCAGATTATCACCGTTCCTTGGGGAAAACAAATACGATACCTTGGAATACTCCCGGGTGAAGTGCTACAGGTATTCCGTGCGCTTGCGGATTTTTATTCGTGGTGTTAAGAAATACAACACCGGTGTGCGGCGGGGTGAAGCCGTGACTTCACTCTTGGAGTGAAGCATGCTCTTGGGGGACATCATCGGCTTAAAGGGTGGAGTGTGCTCTAGAGGGGATCGCCATCAGCGGGAGGGAAGGGGGGGTCGAGAATCGGCGGGGAGTGAACCATCGTGGACTAGGGGAAGGCGCCATCCTTCCGATACCATAGAAAAAATCGATGAGCAAATTCTTACTCTACTCTCTACTACTTGCACTTATTATCTTGTTTATCTCATATGCTTGTAGTAGATATTGTGCTTATCATATGATTGTGATGATCTAGCTTTCGTTATCTCTAGTGATATGCGCTTTCTGTATGTGTACCTACTTGCTCATAGCTCACTCTCTGCTTGATATCATCTAGTGATCTTGTTATGGTTTATGTTGTATCTATCTTGTTGTCATGATCACTAGCTTGAGCATCCCCATGTGTTACTTATATGCATGTAATTTGCTTGTCTATCTATCATATATACTAGCATGTGTGGGACCTACTTGAGCTTCCGTATGTGTACCCATATGCTTGCTAGAATGCTTTGAGGTGCCTTTACCTTTATTCACTAGCATGGTAGGACTTCTTAAGCTTATCTTGTATATTGTCTTATGCTATGTTGTTCTTATATGCTCATGTATGCCTTGCTCCTAGCATGTACAAGTCCTAGCACATAGTTATCCTTGCTTGATCACTATCACATAGTACACATGTACTTTCTAGTTATGTATACTTTACTTGTGCAATTAGTTAGAGTGGCTAGAAGTGCAAAAAGTTTTAGTCATGGTGTGCCCGATTCACCCTCTCTCGGTCACACGATCCTTACAAGTGGTATCAGAGCCAAGTGCTCAATTTAGGGCTTAACCGCCTTGAGATGTGACCGAATGAGTTGGGTTTTCATCCCTTAGGGTTTGGGCTTTGGACGTTGAAAGAATCGCTTGAATAGCTACCTTATGTCATAGTCAAATGAATTGTGGGATACCATGAATAAATTCTCTAGCACTTTCACGGATAACCATGTTATCATGATGATCTTGTTGTACTTGTTTATATCTTGTGATATCATGATTGTGTGCTTACGGGTTATGATGATATTGTTGCTAGGTTTTTTTGTTGAGGAGTGATTTTGATAATCTTGCCATATTATTTAGTGAATCACTTACTTGTGTCTTCTCTGGTTATGCTAGATAAGTGGATCGATCCATATGACATGTGAAGAGCTCAAGTGTAAGTTGTTATCATGAAGATCTTGAAAGCACCTCCTCAATCAAGATTCGGCGGCAAACATTTTTGCACTTTAACATGAAGATCTGAGAAGCTACATTAAAGAAGTTCTGCTCATGACCATGTCACATGATGAGCACTCAAGGAAATGTCTCTCATTTTGAGGACATCTCAATTGGTGATGGTGGTTCTATTGAAGATCAATCTACAACCGTGAGCAAGCTCCATCACTTGAAGAGCAAGCAAGTGAGAAGAAGATAATGCAAGCTCAGGATACTTACTTCTTGATCACTCAAGTGAACCTACATCTTCCTTGGAGAATGCAAGATGATGTTATATCTAGAATTGAATTTCAATTCTTATCTAACTCATCTTTGTGTCTCATTGTTAGCAAGGTGACTATGAACCGATGGTGAAGATCAAGTTACTATTGATATCTTGATGAAGACTTCACCTCTCCTTCTCCAACAACGTGTGCCTCACTACAAGACATGACTTGTGAGTCATCGACAAGAAGAAGGTGGTGATGGAAGGATCAAGTGAGAGTGATGAAGAAGAAGATGATGCTAAGGCCAAATACAAAAAGTTTGTGAGACAGACCAAGGTCAAGAAGAAGGAGATGTCATCTCACAAGGGTTTTATTGTGGTGAGAGGATTGCCAATGATGAAGACTACGAGATTGACTCTTCTTCAAGGGCATATGCAAAAATGTTGTTGGCCTTCATCTTCACATGCACCTCCAAGGTAAAGGAGGTAAGAAAAGTACGATGTGGCCATATTTCGTGTTGGCGTGCTTGATGAGGAGTTCAAGGATCTCATGTCATCTCATGAGGCTCTATATATGAGTTGAGAGCTCAAGTTGGATAACATTGAGCTTCTTGAGAAGTATGAGAACCTAGAGATATGTTATCAAGCTACCGACCTTATCTTGCTTGCTTCTTCTTCATCCACTACTCCTAGTTCATCTATCTCGCATTCATTTATTATTTGTGAGAACTAACCCTCTCTGTGAGATCTCTTTCTCTTGAGTCTTTGTTTTGAAGGAATACCATAAGCTCAAGGAGAAGAGTGAGTCAATAATGCAAGCATTCACAAGACTCGCAAGAGGGAAGGAGTGGACTTCTCCGATGAACATGGAAGCCATTGGCAAGATGATGCCCACCAAGTGAAGAAGTACCGTTGATGGCCAATGATCACTATTGCAAGCATTGTGGCATAAGTGGCCATTCAACAAATGATTGTTTGGTTCCTAAAGCTCCTACACTTTCATTTGATTATTTACTTTATCTTGACAACACTTACTTTGTTATGAGTTGTGATGTAGTGTTGTGAAGGCAAAGTCAATATATAGAAGCTTTGGACAAGAGGAGGAAGATGAGGATGTTTTGGGTGCCCAAGATCTTAGTGGACCGGATGAGACCGGCCAATCATGTGGAGGCGCCCAAGTACAACACTTGAGTTGATGGAGGTGGTGGACCGAGTTCAATACATGGAGATCATTGAAGGCCACCACAAGTGTCAAGGGCATGAATGACAACATCTACTCTTCAAGGAGGTATCTTGTATCTTAGTGTAGTTTTCTCTTTTCGTTCTAGCTCCTTTGCTTTTTAGTAGCTCCTTTGTGAACTAGTATGTTGTGCACTTCATGCATCATGTAAAACCTAAAAGAAAAGCACAAAAAATATTAGTTCGAGGTCTAACTTTCTCAAGATAGCTATGAGCATGGGGGATGCTTGAGTTGGTGGACCGATAGACTCAAGGCAAGGTTTGGCTCATAGTGAGTAAGCTTGAGAGAGGTTCAAACTTGACCTTGAGTAGGTTTCCTTTATGCATTATCCTTAATCTTGCATGCATTCATCATGGCATATTTAAGTTTTCCCTTGCATTTGTATTATATGCTTGTTCATGCATTGTATATAGGAAATCACAAAAGAATCTTTCACCCATGTGTTCTTTGTTTACTTTTTATCATGAGGTTACATGTCATAAGTCTTCTCTCCGAAAGGTATGCCTAGAACCGATCTCTTTCAATTCTCTTGTTTTCTAGCTACCATCCAAAACATAGTTTAAACTACCCATGTGTTTCACACAATGATATGCATATATCTTGCCATCCACTATAAGTAGCATAACTCTAGGGGGAGTTTAGCCTATGTTATGAGGCTTCTTGATCATGGTCCAAATGCCTTCCACTCAAAAGGACATGGTTCATGAAGCTCTTGTGTGCATTTGATGTTTGCTCTTCTTGTTCTTTTCCTCTATTGTAAGATCAATTGTAGGAACAAGGGGGAGACATAAGAAACAAGAAATAGGAGAGAAGTTGATGAAGACATCTAAATCACCTCAAGGGGGAGTTGGCGCTCATGAAGATCAAGTGATCAAGATGATCGATCTTCTCAACAATCTTGAGGTGAGTGCATTTTTCAAGAGAGAGCAAAATTCTAGAAAGGTAAGTATGACGGTAACCTTCTTGACTCTATGGTGATCGGTTGTTTTTCATTATTGTTCTTCCTTTACTTGTCACCATAGTCTTTGTGCTTGTCATAGCTCCTTATGCTTTACATTCACTTGTGTATGAGTTTTTGCTTTAACTTGTGACATCTTATTAGCTATGACTTACCTCGATCGGAACATCAAGGTAACATCTCCTTCATCTTATATTGCCTCTTTATGTGCATCTCATGATGATATGTTTGTGCTTGATTGCATATTGTTCTTTTTCATATCATCACCCCTTCATGTTGTCATTGCTTCATGTGCTTAGCTTTATCTTGTGGTACCTTTGTGCTATATTGCTTATCTTTCAAATGGTATCTTATCTTGAGCTATGACTTGCATGCTTGTCTTTCTTACCATCATGTGTGTGTAGTGTCCTTATTATTTCTCGAATGATGCCTTGTTGTGATTGATGTGCTTTATCCTTGTCTTACTTCATATCTATATGCTTTTACAAGTGGTAAAGTCTTGTATGCTTTCACTCATATCCTTTACAAGTGGCATCTATTTATGCGTTCATTTCATATCTTTTATATGCCATGATCCGAGATATAGGGTAGTCTCTTTGACTGTCTTTCTTGACAAAATGCATGTCATGCATAACTTTAGGGGGAGTCTATCCTATGTCTTGTGATTCTTGAGAGTAATGTGTTTGCAGGTTTATCTTTGTAGTCTCTTGATAGGAATGATCATCCATATGCTGAGATGCCATGAATTGATGATCATCCACTTGAGGTGCCATGATTCTCATATGACACATTCTTTATGGCATTAGAAAAACATCACATCCCTGAAGGTACGCTAAGTTTTTCATTCTTGCAAGTAGGTAAGGTTTTCCTTCATTCTTGCATTATCTATCTAGCTACCTTCCATAACATAGCTTAAGGTCCCCCACTTGACTTAATTGTTAAATTGTGCATATACTTTGCCTTCCATCACTTGTATGCACAAATCTAAGAGGAGTTTAGTCTATGTTATGAGGCTTCAAGATTTTGATCCATATCCCATCCACATCCAAAGGATCACTATCTATGAAGCTCCCTTGTGCTTTTAACGTTTGCCTTGTTTTGTCCCTTTCGGTGCTTGATGTCAAAGGGGGAGAAGAATATCCACCAAAGCAATTAGTTGCGGAAAGAGAAGAGACATGAGGCACAAATTGGGGAGAACATGCTAGTGGGAGAAGTACTTGCAACCATGAAGTGAAGATACATTCAAGAAGGCGAGGTATGGGCAAAGTATTCTATGTTGCAATACATCCTAGGCAAGGAGTTCTGCTTCATTCTATCTATTATCTCTTGCTTTGGTTATGTTGCCATCAATCACCAAAAAGGGGGGGATTGTAAGATCAATGAACCTAGAGCATGATTCATAGGTTTCGGTGATTGATGTCAACATGGTCATTGGGACTAACAAGGTTTGCTAGTGTGCAAGATGTTTAGTCTCATAGATGTAGTGATACACTATTAGAGTGCCGACACCGCAAGGTTGCAAGAAAGTTGATAAAGAGGAGAAATGAACATGAGGACTACTCTACGAGGGTGACTACTACGCACATGAGGTAAGATACAAGGTGAGTATGTCATGTGTCCCTCTATGTATCTTATAGCTTGACATACTCTTGATCATCATGTTAGTCTTGCCTTATATCTTATACCATGGTGATCTTGTTTCTTATGTGGTGTTGTTATTGCGCTAGTTCTTTGTATATATCCTATGCACATTATATGATGCTTCGGTCGGGTTGTCCTTTGTGACAACTAGATCATTGTGACTAACATCTTTGGATGTAGGAAAGTCTTCACGCATATTCATTAGGTCACAATGAAGAAGCTTCGTGTTGAAGGAGTGCACCAACCTATTCTCTATATCCCGGTGATTGGTTGCCTCGACAATGGATGACGACAAGGATCGAGAACTTGATGGAGGTCGTGGTTGAGGGGATGGATCAAGGCTAAGGACATGCTGGATCCAAGCAAGTGTAGCTTGGTGTAGATGTAGGCTTGAGTCCATAGGAAAAACCGGACTATCAAGGGGGATCGAGTCATTTCTCTTAGGTCACACTAGTGGCAGAGGTGAGTGGATGCTCAAAGAGTCTCTCGGGCACTAGAGTGGCAATGGAGAAGTTGAGGAGCCAAGTGGAAGAAGTTGGAAGCAAGTTCAAGAAGATATGAAGGAGTTTCAGCTTCGGTGGAGTCAGTGTATGATACGGTGAAAGCCAGGCTAACATACGGTGACTCGAGAGATGGAGTCTAGTAGGACAGGATCTATGGAGTCACTGTATTATACGGTGAAGGTCATGGTATCATACGGTGAGTATGGAGGACCAAGTGAGAAATGTTTCTGGAACCGTAGTATCATACGGTGATATCATACGGTGCATCATACGGTGACTCAGCCCTGTGCAACGGCTAGTCAGTGATAAGTCACAGGATCATACGGTGGTATCATACGGTGACTCAGATATAGGTCACAGGATCATACGGTGGTATCATACGGTGACCCAGTTGGCAGACCACTTTTGAGCAACGGCTAGTTTATGGTGGGAGGCCTATAAATAGTTGGTTGCCACGCCTTTGAGGGTGCCTTTGGCCATTGTTATCAGTGGGGAAACATAGAGGAAGCCAAGAGGATGAAAGAGAGGCACTTGGGGAAGATTTGGAGAGGAATCTTGGTGCTTGAAGATTGAGAAGAAGAAGAAGCTTAGTGCTTGAGAGGGTTGAGAGCATCCATCCACCTCTAGGACTAGTGTGGTCATAGGGAGGCGGTCTTGGTTTGTTACCCTTGGTCTATGGCAAGGCCTAGACCGGTTAGGCGTCGGTGTTGAGCTTGCCAAAGAGAGTGTGGAAGCCGACACAAGTTTGTACACGGTCTTGGAGCTTCCCGTGCGAAAGAAGCATCACTAGTGGAGCGCCCTTTGGCACGCATCAAGTGCGGAGCCTTACCTTCGGAGGAGTACCCGGGAGAAGCCCGGCGGGACGTGCCCGCGACTTCACTCAAGAGCGGTGGATGGTCCTAAGGAGGAGAGCATTGCCGGTGTGCGCGGGGTGAAGCCGTGACTTCACTCGAGGAGTGAAGCGTGCTCCTGGGGGACATCACCGGCTTAAGGGTGGAGTGTGCTCTAGAGGGGATCGCCATCGAGCGGAGGGACTGGGTCGAGACTCCGGCGGGAGTGACCCAACGTGGACTAGGGGAAGGCGCCATCCTTCCGATACCATGGGAAAAATCGATGAGCAAATCTCTTACTCTTACTCTCTACTACTTGCACTTATTATCTTGTTTATCTCATGTGCTTGTAGTAGATATTGTGCTTATCATATGATTGCTTGATGATCTAGCTCTTCGTTATCTCTAGTGATATGCGCTTTCTTTATGTGTACCTACTTGCTCATAGCTCATACTCTTGCTTGATATCATCTAGTGATCTTGTTATGCTTTATGTTGTATCTATCTTGTTGTCATGATCACTAGCTTGAGCTTCCCCATGTGTTACTTATATGCATGCTAGTTTGCTTGTCTATCTATCATATATACTAGCATGTGTAGGACCTACTTGAGCTTCCGTATGTGTTACCCATATGCTTGCTAGAATGCTTTGAGTGCCTTTACCTTATACACTAGCATGTGTAGGACTTGTTAAGCTTATCTTGTATATTGTCTTATGCTATGTTGTTCTTATATGCTCATGTATGCCTTGCTCCTAGCATGTACAAGTCCTAGCACATGGTTATCCTTGCTTGATCACTATCACATAGTGCACATGTACTTTCTAGTTATGTATCCTTTACTTGTGCAATTAGTTAGAGTGGCTAGAAGTGCAAAAAGTTTTAGTTCATGGTGTGCCCGATTCACCCCCCCTCTCGGTCACACGATCCTACACTAATGGTCTTGTCGCTCTCACCGAAAATGGACAGAACAACTAGTACGCTCTGAGCCGCGAGATCAAGCACAGGAGGCCAACGGCATTTTTTGACGCCTGCACAACGATAAAATTGTGGCTGTGGGCAATCGGGGTGACATTTATTCATGGGAAGTCAAAGGTGACTATACTCGTCCCTCTAGGATCAAGGGAAAGAGAATTGCATTACTCACAGCATATTTGTTAATTACCGCTTCCACCTGGCGGTGTCGCATGATGGTAACCTTTACCGCATTTGCGTGTGGGGGAACGGAATCTACGATAGTATAAGACCCGGAAGCCGTCATGAATCTAGGTACGTCACATTCCATCTGTTTATGAACCTTGCTATGATTTCACCCACATATTGATTTCAAGTACACTAAAACAAATGCAGGTTCGATGTAGAAGATGTCATTGGCCACGAGCTCAATGCTACAAGTGGGAAATGGAAACTGCTCAAGCATCTGGGCGGCCGTAGTCTCTTCATCGGAGCAAACCATCCATTCATGATCACTCCATCATCCAACGATGAATCATGTCCGACGTTGTATACATGTCGGACATGACCGGCGCCTACCACGCGGGCATGTTCCACCTATCCTCAGAAATTGGAGGATCCCCTATGCCCAAAGGCATATCCATTCCATGGATGGGTCAATCGTCTCTGATTCCAATGTGGTTCCACCCATCAACATGTACTGTCTAAGTTATTAGTTAGGTTTTCAGTTCGGCCGTAGTCGAATGTTTTTATGCAACTATTATAATTCCTGGAATTGTCTAAAACATTAGTAATGTTTGCACTTCGAATGATATGGAATGTTTTCGTGCAACATTCCCCATAATTGGTTACGTTTTCATTCCACATTAGTTAGGTATTTAGTTCATTGTATGAGTATTATCTATACTTAGAGCATCTCCAAGAGACTCCCATAAATTTGGTCCCATATACTTGTTTTTGGGAGGAACCAGAAAATTATGAGCACAAACAGATTTTTCACTCCTCCTCAAAACATCCTACCCTAAACAATGGAGTAAAACACTTTTGATTAGGCCACATCAGCATTTGGGGCCACAAAAACATTAATTCTATTCGAAAAAATAATGAATGGGAGCCACAATTCTTCCCCTGTTTGTAGATACAGACGAGGTGAGTTTAGGGACTATGAAAAAAACTGGGGGTGGTCTTGGGGTCCTGTTGGAGATGATTTCTTTCGATTGACTCCCAATATTTTGATTTATAAAGGAGGTTTATGGGCCTCATTTGGATATGCTCTTATATATACATAATGTAAATGCAATAGTTGGTACAATATACGATTTGAAAGACTAAAAGCAAGCTCGTGGCTGCCTACCCACATGTGCTTTGTTGGTATTAAATGTAATACTGGAGCATAGGCAGCTACCATCGACGGAAGGTTGCCAACGTTCGATGCCTAAACCTACATGGCAACTATTATCTCAAACTCCCGGCTATTGGCCACCGCACGTAGCAACCAACATGGTTTGCTTTTTTCTTACCGCCGATACAGTCCACATTGGCACATAGACAATGTTTATGAGAACCATAGATAGTAAAGTTGTCCCTCGTATGATCCTTTTCGAAGAGTTATAGCCTGATTAGAAGAGAGAGAACGTTACTATATTCACGTCCTTCCTAAACATAAATCCGCATATGTCCGTGCGGAGCCTACGACGTTAAACATCACAACATGTAAACATCATCTGAGCTCCGGCACACTTTTTTGTGACTGTCAAAGTAAAAAACTACGTATCTCAAATAATGTCCCGAATATCAGAAGCGCGTATATATGGGCTACGAAGGTCAGATGCGTTTAGAATGACCTCCGACAAATAAGGCGGGCCGGGATCTGAATAAAGAATCCTCCGCCACATGTTTACTATATGTTGGCCGAACCAAAAAGGCGCAGTGGTTAGTTGAGACGGAGGTCACAACACACGTTGATGAACAACTACGCAAACGGAGTTATGTAACGTGAGTGTAGAAATACATATACAAACCAAGTACGAATAAATTTACGTCCGCTCATAACATTGAACCAATATGCCAATTACAGGAACCTAACTATATCCCGGATGCTATCAGGTAAATTGCCACCGTTCATGTCATATTCGTACTTCAATAGACTGCGCAAGAGCCGACCCCTGGATGATAGTAGGTCCTGCATGTAAATCACAGACTGGTAAGTAAACAAACACGACCAACATCTACATACAACATTATAAAGTCGTTGTGTACCGTTTTATCGCTGTGAGGAAACACCGTCTCCTCTCCCTTCCATATTTGCATGAAGTGCAAGATCATATAGCCAGACAGTATGCTGTTATTAAAAACGGATGTTATTATTGCTAAAACAATTCATTGTGTAAACAGGAATAATGATTGAGTACCTGTCACATTGAGTAACCTTGTCTGGAATTTTATGATCCCAGAAGAGGAATAAATTCTCGCTCCCATCGATCCCCCTTTCATTCATCGCAGACCTCATACATGGATCTATCTTGATGATCTTACGGTCATATACCTTCAGCTGCTGTTCTTTTTTAACACTCGACAGTGAAGGATCCAATATATATATTGTCTTATCCTTGAAGCATTTTATTCTCTCAAAAACGTAGAACGAGAAAAAAGGCCCACTTGAAACAGGCATAAGAATCTACGTAATTAAGTGCAACATCAGTGGATCGGAACGCTACCAATCGAGACAAAACGTGAGGAGACCTTACCCATTTACAAGACGAGACGTCGTAGTCCACACCTCCCCAACAATCTAATGCTTTTCCCCATTCACCAGGGTCAACGGGACTTTTATATTTATCGCCACGTGAAAAACCGTGCCAAATTCTGCAGCAACAGAAACTGTTCAAACCACGTAGTGCAATGTAAAGGAGTGCTTGAATCAATACTTACACAAAACTTCAGATCCATAAGATGCCTTTCAACGGTATTGGATCCCTTGAGTGCTTTAGCCTCTTGACGAGCCATAATACGTACGCCTAAGTTGAAACGGTCAACGTCAATGGGCTTTGTCAAATCCATTATATCTCTGAGTTTTTCGCAGGACAATTTGATCGGACAAGGGTCATTGCTAGATACCCATATACTTCTACAGCATAGAAAAATACAATTAATCAAATAAATCTATATATTACAAAAAACAATTTACACAACAAAAAAAAAGGACCAAGATTCTTACTGCAGATGCTCTTTTGCATCAAGCAATGTAAGGTAGGCGCATATACCATTGAACAACTGATCCGCGTTCACAAGGGAGACAAGGAATACCAAAGTTTCGTATTTCATTTTCATACTCTCTTCATTATTTTTGGCTCGCTTCGCAGATCTGACATCTTCATGATCCTCAATAGCAACGTCCATGGCAGCAGCATCTTCTTTGTCGACACAGTCCTCAGGGGAATCATTGCCCTTGTCATCGTCAACATGGGGACTAAAGTCTGATGTGTTGGTCTTCCAAAGGATCAACAACGCTATCATCTTGGACCGAAACTTGACAATATCCCTCTGCGTTCATTTAAATCGAAAAAAAACAGCAATCAAAAATATAATAAAAACACATGACCCCCGTTTTGTTCTTAACCAATTGTTAAAAATACCTATTTAACTTCAGCGGACAAAGAATTTCCCGAAAAATGCTCCATAAATTTCAGCAAGAACAGACCACATGAAACACTAAATTGGAAAAAACATATTGATTAGATATGTGCAAACGCAGTATTATGTACAAATATTATTCAACTTACCCATCATTCTGAAGTTTACTTGTTAGATGTTCATCTATATCCCAAGAGGAAACCAATATGTCAGACCATGAAGGGTTCATATGATGTCCCTCTACTTGTGCTTTCGTGAAGTTGTGCTCCAGTGCTTCCAACTGTGGATGAGCATCACAACGACACAATAAATTTATCATCAGAAGAAAAATCGTACAATATTTGGGTGAAAAGCGAACGAAAACGTGAGATAAACTCACTGTAGTGCGGAGGTCAATCACGGCGGTGCGTCCAACACAGTGAATCCATAATTTGTATCTTACCTGTTTTTTCGCATTGATAACCGCCAGGTACCAATATTCGTTCTCTATGTTTATGGGAAGGAACACCTGAACAAAATTTAAATATAAATTAATGCTGATAGTTGTATCATAAAAAAAAACATCTGCCGATTTAAAAGTGTTACCATATCATGCTTCAAATACTCGCAGGACCTTCGATAAAGAAAATTGTCATCTTCATCTCCACATTCTTGGGCTTGCCTGGTTTTAAATAGTTTTGTTAAGAATGAATCCTCCAAGTACACAGATACATCTTCCCGTGATAGTATACTTTCTTGTGTTCTTATGCAGGCTATATATGCATTAATAACCTATGAGACAAATCCAAAAATCAGTCAAATCCAAAACCTAGATCGGCCATGGTGTGTAGAGAAGACTCACGATGTCGATCAAAAACGCGTTTGGATTTAAGAGGCATTCCATATGACACTTCTCAACAAATGATCCGTTAATGTCCACCAAAACTTTTCTTTCAACCGACTTCTTGGCGTATTCAATAGCCAGCTTGTCCTTGACGGTGCACTGGAACTCTGAAAAAACTCTTCTATTTCAATCACGCGTAACCACCGACAGCAACCATCGACATCACTCGGTAAAAAAAAGGGAAATGAACCTACCTTGTGGTAGGTAGTCGTAGATCTTGTCTCAAGTGCAAGTTGAGGCAACTCCATTCCAGTAACGTCGGATGCACACATGACTCCACAACTAAAATCGATAGAGAATGTTAACTGGGTGAATCGCATTTCTACAATTGCAACTACTACAAACGAATATAGGGCACAGAAATTGTCACCTGGGTGCAACGAAAGGCGACGTCAAGTGTTATCTCGACGTCAAGCAGAACTAACGTGTTGTTGATGGCGCGTGTAAAGGGTGGGTGTTATATATACACATAGGCCGATTAGGTTTGCCAGCTTTATCGGAGGATGAGTAGGTTTCGAACTGGATGGAGGTAAAAGGGGGATGTAAGTTACAGGTTTGGCACATTCCGCGCGAAATGGAGGGAAAATCGTCCGTCGTATCAGGAACACATGTTTATAGGGATGTCCGTTATTTTCTTTATATACACGCCGCAACGCATGGAATACCAAAATATCCTCGACATGATCGGACGTGTCATTCAAAGATATCCAGGGTATATGATCGGAGGTATGCTCGGCGACCAATTATTATCGTATAATATATATAAACTCCGCAATGCATAGAATATGAAAATATCCCGGATGCTGTATCGAAAACTCCGCAACGCATGGAATACGAGAATATCACTGATGCAGTATCGATGATTCCATTCCTGAATCTCCGGATTGCATGACCGGAGATATCTCAGCGATCGGAGATATCTTGTCAGCCTATCTGTCACACCCAGTTTTAAGGACAAAACTGAATGCATAGCTATATGTGTGCCAGGATCAAGTTCCACACATATAGAGACAATAGTGAAATAAACAGTATAACCAGTGTCATTATTACATCGTCTCATCATAGCATTATTACAATATCTGAATAAAATGTCTCAAAGGACTAAATAAAACGACAGCGGAAGACACCCAAACACACAGGCAGTCGACTGGGAGACAGCACGCCTAGTATTCCTCATCAAAGTACTCCATGGCGCCTTCATCTTCTGAGCAGCATTTCATTGTATGGAGGGAAATAGCAAGTGTGAGTACATATCGTACTCCGCAAGTGTAGGAAAAGATGACATGCATAGCTTAAACAAAAGAAAGGCTAAAACATGGTTCATAGCAGAGAGCAACTATAATTAAATTATTTATTAAAGCACCTAATTACTAGATGATGAAGAACCCACCCAAAAGTTACCATCAAAGGGGACACTACAAGTTACCCACTTGTAGCAAAACGGGTTACCCATCCAAAGCCATACTACAAGGTACCCCCTTGCAGCATCCAACTGGTTACCCACCAGAACCAACCATCCATCTCTAATCATGTGAGGATCCAGGCCGCTCCTGACCGTGAGCACGGCTGTCATGACAGTTTTACTTCTCTGCAGAGGTGCACAACTTTACCCACAGGGTGGTGATTCCGTCACTATTCAGCGACTAAAGTCTCCATGTTGCCATAATCACACTACCATGGTGTGAGGCCAAGAGATCACCACATGGTCTTTCAAAGCGCTTCCCAGCCTACCAACATCCTCGCTAAGGTTGCACTACTGCCAGTACCCCTGCAACAGTAGCCCCCTCTGGCGCCGTGGCTAGGAGTACCCCTCCATCACCTGAGTTCAGAAGTAACCCTTCCTCCCTCTTTCCTTGAACACCGGCAAAACTGGGAAGACAGCATAATACTTGACCAAGTCTACCATAATCAACCCTGTGCTTTGCGCTGTTGTCCTGGGTTGCCCCTCCACGAACCGGTCCTTAGCTAACTTGAGCAAGACCAACACAAACCAAGGTCTCGTGCTAACCGCACCATCATCAAACATACCACTTGCTCAAGTTACAGCACACCTAAGTTCCAGGTTGCTAAAAAGATTAACCGATCCGTGATCATTATGTTCAGGTGAACCATTAGTCAGGATTATTAGTCAAATTATCATCCAACCCAGTTCAGCAAGCTAAGCAAGACCTACCCATCCTCATACTATCATCTCCCACAAGCAAGCGACAAGGAAATAGTATGGAACAGGATAAATGACATATAGGATTCATATTAAACGCTATGCATGCAAATTAAACTAGAGGGAGAAAGAAATAGGTTCAAAATGGTCAAGGACACTTGCCTGTTCCCCCTGCTGCTGCTTGGTCAAACTCTTGGTCTTGGAAGTTCTCAAACGGCTCCTCTTCTAATAACGGTAACATGCAAAGCACACATACACAAACAATAAGGAACAGTACACCAAACAGTATCAAAATGCTACAAAAACTGTACCAAAAGCTAGAGCTCGTTCCTACGATCGCGTGAGCGCAAGAATCGCTTAAAACGGAGTTAAGATCAAAAAGTTATAAGCATTTGAAGTTAGAGGGTTTAAACTGTAAGATTAACATTTCTGGAATTATTCTTATACTGAAAAAGATTGATTATTGCGCAAGCGTGACGTCGTGCTGATGCAGTAACTCGAAAAGGATTTAAATTAAAATCAGAAATCCGGTGGACTCGGTCCATGGCGCCGTGGACCGGACTGGGGACCTCGGCCCATGGGTCCACCTGGACCGGACCGCCGGGGAAGACGGGCGCGGCGGCGCTTCGCCGGAACGGCGCTATGAGGCCCGGAGGCTCGTCGCAGGAGGACGGGGAGCACGGGATAGCGACGTGGGACCCACCTCGGCGGTCGCGCGGAGTCGACGAAGTCCGGGAGGCGGCGTTCGACGGCGAGGAAGGGTGGCGCAACTCCGGTAGTGTCGTGCGGCAGCGTCGGGGCTCCGGAGCTCGACGAGATCAAGAGGGAGAGGGGCGGTGCGTCACGGGGAAACTCGGTGAGGTGGCGGCGTCGTCTGGGGCGTCGTCCTTGGCCGTCGCCTTCGAGCTTGGCGGCGGCGACAATGGCGGCGGCGACGTGGGCTCGTTGGGGCGGCGGAAAATTGGGCGAAAGGCCGAGGGAAGTCGAGGGCGGTGGCTTTATAGGGCACATAACCCTAGGTGGGCCCAGCTCGGACGCCGAGAGTGGCAGCGGCGGCGTACGGCGCGGCGGCGGCGTCTAGGGTTTACGCGGGCTGCGGCGGGCTAGCGCACGGGCTCGGGCGGGCTGGCGTGGGCTCGGCGTGGGGAGTTGGGCCGCGGCGAAAGAAAAAGGAAACCGGCCCAAAAGGGAAGGAAAAAAAAGAAGGAAAGGAAAAAGGGACTTGGGCCAACGAGAAGCCAGCCCAGAAACTCTATGCGAAATTCTTTTCTCTTTTCTATTTTCTACTCTAAGGGAAAATGATTTTCTACGAATTTTTAAATACATTTCCACACAATAAAATACCTACTGCAATCTACTCCAGCATGAATGCAACAAACAAGTATATTATATCCTAAATTAATTTATTTAATTTAGAAAATAGCTCTTTTGCCTAGGAAAAGTGATAACACCCTAATTAAATTAAGGAAATTTTAAACCATTGCGAAAATGTGAAAATTAGGGTGTTACACTATCTAAATAAAGCATGTGCTTACTACTACGTACCCATAAAAAGGAAGTACGAACTTGTTCTCGGCGATCGGAGATATGTTGGTGATCGGAGATACCAAAGCATTTTTTAACCTGCCTTGTTTTTTGGTGCCAGATGTTATTACTGTGATTACACTTCATAATTTTGGATCGGAGGTTACCATCCGCTGTTACCTGCGACATGCATAATTTCGAGCCATTTCCTACGTGTCACTGTTGGGTATGCCTTTTTTTTCTCCGTGATTGTTGAATCGGAGGTTATCATTGTGTGATTGCAATTCACGGATTTTGGAAGTAGGCTGTGATTAGCGGATTTTGACATAGGCCCTCTCATCCTGTTGGAGTGACTTAGGAAACCGAGTATAAAGAATGGCACCCTGTCCCGCTTGTGAACCATAAACATTGATTTAGAGCACCCGCAGTGTCGCGCCGAACCGAACGCTCACGGTTCGGTTCGATTTCCTACGGTGCGATAGCTGTAGTGTGTGTCGGCCCCATATGCCGGGTAAAAAATCTTTTCTCTCTCTTTCCCGTTCAATTCGCGCGACCAGACGGAACTTTCCCTTCTCTCGTTCCCCTTCTTCCTCTCAAATCCCTAACTCTTCCAATCAAATTCGTCCATGGATCAAGCAAATCGCGAAGCTTTGCGCAAGGATTCCATGGAAAATGAGCGGATCCATGCTCTGGGGGATCTTGCGGCGGCGGCGTCCTTGCGGCGGCGGCGTCCTTGCCGCGGCGGCGATGGGGCTGGCTCCCCCTTGCGACGACGGCGACGATGGGGCTGGCTCCCCCTTGCGATGACGGCACAAACACTGAATAAATAGTAGTAGTTCTACACTGATATATAGTTATAGATTTATTCATACAAACTAGAATTACATTGATACTGCAGGATAATTGAAATAGTTATAGATCAACTGAATTGTTCATCCATGCTTCGATCAGCCGCCTGTTGTCTTGCTCTGACCAATACTTGCGCCCACCTTTCTTTCCCTCATCTGAATCCACATCACTCCACTCTTCAATAACAACTGGTTTGTTTGTATTCTCTGCAGGAGCCATCGGAGAAGAAATTGGAGAAGACTCATCAGCTCTTGAACCACCAGAACCACCAAGAGCCGCAAGAAAACCAGCTGAACCAACTGGTGATGATGGACCACCAGCCATGTCCATTCCCGGATGGAAACCTCCAAAATGGCCATGGAAAGGAAAACCTGAAGAAGGGAACTGCTGGTAACCTGCTTGAGCTGCATATGGGTTGAAATTTGGTGGGTACGGATGAAAGTTGTGGCCAAACTGCTGGGGTGGGAAGGACATCGGGAAACTTGGTGGGAAGGAAGAGTGTTGCTGGCTGTCTTGTTGGCTGTTTCTTGTGTTTTCACCATCGAAGCTTGAGTTGGAGGAGAGGAGCAGATTTGTGAGACTAGGTGTAGATGAGTTGTTCATGTTTGAATCTTTGAAAGTGGGCCAAATATTGTATGAACAAGTTTCAGATATGATGTACATATAGACTTGTGGCCAACGGTCACCTGGAGTGGGAGCAGCGCCGCGAAAGCCAACGGCCTGGTGGTAGGAAATAATATTTTAATGCGGCTGGTTTGCCCGCGGAAGCCAACGGCCATGTGCCGAGAAATAATTTTTTAATGCGGCTGCGTCGCTCGGTTCGACTCCTCTTTGGAGTTCGATTTCTCCTTCTGACATCGACGGTTCGGTTCCCACTATGTGTACCGTTCGGTTTACTGTACCCACGGTTCGATTCATCTCAACACTGCGGGTGCTCTTACAGCAGGACTCCCACCCGACCCTATGCATTGACCTCTATTGTGCACTGTGAGCAAAGGATACCACACAGCATTTTCGTCATTATTAATGGTGAAACAAAATGAGAAACCTACGAAACTGAGACCAAACCATTTCGTTTATATTTAGAATCAAAACAACTAACGCACTTTCGTTCACACTGAAATCAAACTACAACTTTCTCACGACTCCAGAAGGAATCAATGATAACAAAAGTCCCATCTACCACAATGAAAATAATTTCCTTCATTCGATTAATAGGCAATCTAATTTTCTTCGGTCTCTTCAAAATCTTCAACCCACTCGAGCTTATTATTTTGTTGTGAAAGCACAACCACATCAACATTGTCTTCGGAATTGCCAGCTTGATTTTGTTCTTTCCCCTCGAACAATCCAGACAACTTGCGTTGACTGTCCTCGACCTTTGTCAACTCCTCAAACAGTACAACAGCAGAAGCAAAACGACGCACTTCAGTCTAGTTTCCAACCTGTTTTCCGTTCTCTTTCAGGTACTCCCACAACCTGATATTAGTCTCTCGGGAGATAACTTCATTCTGCATCATGTCATACGTGTCAATGTCCTCGCGTAGATTTGTACGGATGTCTGCAAAACCGCTACAATGATTAGTTGAGATTCTTCCCCCGTTTGACAAACAATACAAAGTATTACCCTCAAGGGCTGCAAGCACGAGGGATCCTCCATGTTTCATGAAACAGAATGAAGTTTTCTCCGTCTCAGCCAAACACCCTGAGCAAAATAGATAGTTGTAAATACGTTACATTGGTACATATAAAAAAATCGTAGTAGGTAGGTTAAATAAAAATCAAGATTACTTAATTCTTGGTCCACGAAGACCGGTGGCAATAAGAAAATTGTTATCAATGGTCATTTCCATGATCAACTTGTAAAATCGTTCGGAGAATACAACAAGCATGCGAACAAACACAAAGTTCCTGAAATAGATAATGATGAACATATATAGTGAATAGATTATCCGTTCGAATCGAAACTATAAACATGCATACAACAAATTTGCTTGGTACCTACCTTTTTTCATCCATAAGGACAACTTCCCTGATATCAGAAGGCTTATGCGGTCTCAGATCGGCGATCCCAACATTTGCTACAACAGCGATGACGTCGACAAGAGAGCCATGTGGTTTGTTCATAGCAGTCTCTAGATCCACAGGGAAACAGTACGTGTTAGCATTCATGGTTGGAATGGGTGAGACGATATCTATCGAAGGTTGTGAGAACCAGGAGAGGGGGGGGGGGGGGCTAACTTTGAGCTTATATAGACTGCTAAAATATCTAGGGTTTAGTACATTTCGCGGCGGCAGGGGATGGAACAATCGCGCCCAATCCTTTCCACAACAACCAATGGTAAATTAATCAATGCCGCGCGAAATAGGGGATTCGATTAATCCGCTGAATGATTGGTCCCACTGGCCGGCAGAAAGCAATCGAATGCACACTGAGACGGATGCGGCAAGACGCTGACAATCCTGACGCAAATTCACATGTGGAAGCCCAAGCGCCGCGACTCTCCGCTCACGACCCGAGGAATATGAGTTTTATAGTGCGAGATTCTTCGGTCTTCCATGGCTCTCCACAAAACAGATCGGCCACAGGCACCGGCACAGCAGCAAGCTCTTCCTCCTCACCAAAAGCCCTCGAAACACACCACCTCTCCAGCTAAAAAACCCAAACCCTACCAAGCCCTGCTAGAGAAATGGCGCGTAAGCCACTACGGGGTGGCTCTTCACCCAGCCGGGCGACACCGCGGCGAAAGGTGGGCGAGGCCGTTCGGAGTTCGACGGCTCTCGATCCATCTGAAGTGAATCTTGCCGTGGTTCAAGCCCGAGCGGAAGAAGAAGTGCGCCTTCCGTCTACAGGAGACGAAGGCGGGCCTTCTGGGTTCAACGGCGTGCCTCTTGGGTCCAAAGGCGGGCATCCTGGGTCCAACGACGGACCTCCCGGGTTCCACGGCGTGCGATTGGGTACGTGCGCGGAACATCGGAGACATCACCGGACGTCAACCTCCCCCCTGGGCTCGACAGAGGGCCTCCTGGGTTCCACGGCACGCGATTGAGTCCCGTCCGCGCACCATCGGCGATATTACCGGCCGTCGACATACCTCCTGGATTCGACGGCGTGCTTCCTGAGCTCCACGGCGAGTCATCATGTCCCATGCGCGGACCATCGGCAATAACGCCGGACGGCAAAGAGAAGGGCAAAGCAACGCCTGGTGACCATGTCGAGGGGAGCCACGGCGAAACAGAGGTTGACCTCTTAACATCAATCTTTCTTTATTTCAATGTGTTAGAGTATCGACATGTCCATTGATGGTCATATATTATCATTATCTGAAATGCACGTGTTAACTTAGTTAAATTACCGTTTCTACTTGCAAGTAACAACAAGGTCTACAATTTATCAATGGACATACATGAGCATTGCCATCACTCTTCTGTACACATATGAACAACATGTCTGCATTTTACCAAGGGATATATATTATCAACATTCTGCATTTTCAAAAAAATACAGACACATTAGTAGTGTCATTGTGTTAGAAATAAGCCGCTTTCCATGTGTCAGGGAAAATACTCTGTTTTAACAACGTAGCCAAAAATGCAGACATGTTCAACTAAATGTTGTTGAATTACAAATAACCACCACATCTGTGAGGTTAAACACGACCGCATCTTGTATGTGCATACATTAGAAGTGTCACTCTGGTAAACCAAGGCGATTTCCATCCGCTATGATTTCCTGATGCAGCCAAAGAAAGAGATCGGTGAAACGCCCCTTAATCATGTAACAACCACACGCTTGGAAAAGAGCGTGTGGTTCAAAGCGGAGTCCGAGTACCCCATAAAGAATCACTTGGTGAGAGCATACATTACACTTCTTTACATTCATACAATACTCACTTCTTTCCATTATACCTGATCCGACATACATTCATAGGTTTTGAACGAAACCATTTCTGCAAAGATTGTCAGCAATCTTGGCAGTACAATGAGTGTCGTTCTGCCTAATGGCTCTTTGTATGAGGTGCTTGTCGAGTTCAGAGAGGGGAAGGCTATCTTTGGTTCTGGTTGGTCTAACCTCCGAAAGGATATGGACATTCAGCCCGGCGGCTCTTGCGTTTTTTTTCCAAGAGAAAAGCGCAGAGATGAAGGTCGTTTTCTTTGCTGCTGATGGAACTATGAAGACTCAAAAGAGTACTAAGTAACTCCTGTGAAGATAACAGCATGCCCATACAAAGGCATGACACAGGTAGACAAATTACCATATTGCATATGGACTTGTTGCATTTCACTATACTGATGCAAATTATTTCGCAATGCAGGAACAAGGCGGAAAGGACATCCAATGTTGATGTTCACCAAGAATCTGAACATAACAGGAGAGCTGAAGCGCCACATAGAGATGTCGGTGTCACCAGAAGAAGGAGGACTGCCAGTGTATGTCTTCAAAATGAACAAAACTGCTGCACGAAGGGGTTCCATGGTAAGTTTATAGATCTTGAATGACCAGAGTTGTTAGAATTATGGTAACAAGCATAGATAAGACAACGATACCTGATTGTCTAGGTATTCAGCACGGATTGCACAAGGAGGTACCTATAGAAAGGCTAGACCATCGAGTTCTACACGCTGACATCTACAACCCCCATCGTCCCTGCGAAGAGGGTAGGCATATACAGCACCAACGCGGCAACTGTGAACTGGGGTGATTTCGCATATGACAACAACATCCAGCAAGGAGACATCTGCGCTATGAAGTTGTCATTGAATGGCGACAAGCTTAAGGCATCAGTGGAGGTTGTCAAGAAGAGGGAGCAGTAGTAGTTCTTTAACATATAGTAGCTCGTTATCGCAAGTTGTTAATCGTGTGAACAATGCCTACCACTTTAACCATCGCGTTATTTTGATACTATATCCTTTAACCATCGCGTTATTTTGATATTGTATCCTTCAACCATGTGTCTTTCTTATCGTGCGTTTCGCTACAGTAATTATTTCTGGTGTTCATGACCTTTCTTCAAAAATCTCTACTACTTGATAGACATCAAGCAATAATAGCGACTTTTAACAAACACACATCTCCACCTTCACGAGTACATTACAAGGCGCAAGATAATCTCCTTTGCGATCAGCAGACTATCGGATGGTATATCCTCTGCGTTAATCCCTTCTTAGTCCGGTAATACACCTTCCTGTTGATACGGTAGTATACCCTCATAGTTAACCGGTAGTATGTCCTCCGCTCCAAGTCTCTCCGTCTCCAAAGAACAGGTTTACATATTATACAATAAACACGCAAATTAGTATCAGCGAGAAGCTAAAGGATACGTACATGGCCTTTAGGAACCGCATGAGAGAACACCAGCGGTATGCTTTCTCGCGAGGCGATGCAAAAGTTAATGGCGGAAGTGTGATACATCGTAAAGGTGCTGAGTCTTGACATGACGCTCCACGAAGGATCTCCATACGAGCAAAGGAGAGGCAGGAGAATGGCAAAGACAGAAGCAGGAATGCGGAGCACATGTCCAACGGGGTATATATATAGTTAACTCCAGCTGAACGAACGTGATCTCCGGCACCGAATTATGATTTGTTTCATTTTTTCACCAAAAAAATTAACAACGATCACCGTAATGTCCGCAACAAAACCATGATTTGTTTCCATTTCTCACATAAAATTAACAACGATCACCGTAATTTCCGCAACAAAACCATGATAACCGTAAGGAGGCGTTGGCGTCCGCAATTGCAGTGTAATCTACGGCACAAAATTACCATGGAATCGAAGGTTAAGGAGGGGTTGGCGCCTGTATTCGCAGAGTAAGTCGGATCGGTTGGCGTTTGAATGTAGAAGATTAAGGAGGCGTTGGCGACCGCATCCGCAGTGTAACGGATCGGTCGACGTTATAAAATACGAGAAATTCCGTGATGCCATCTTTGGATGCGTTCTCAACAAATTCAAATATTGCAAGACAAACCAAACATTTATTTATTACAGCTACAATGTAGACTTAATCAAACTTTTGTATCCTGCATCGACACCGACCCTGTTATGCTTTTTGATTCAACTGTCCTTTAGCTCTCCAAGTATGTTGCTTCATTATTCTTCGTCTGCTCGTAAAAATAAAAAGGTTGATCAGCACAGTATACATGCATGTTCACCTTCGACCATGGTCGAAGAACATACCAGTGAATGTTCGCTCGAGTCAAGCACGCCATGTTTTCCCAATAGCCTCAACGCAACCGGGCTATTTGGATCTCTCAGCCTTTCGGGTTCTATTTGAGCGAGGCACAAATTTGCTGTACAATCTCGCCGTTCCACAAATTCTAAAAAAAAACACATTACACTGTATAATAATCAGAAAACGATCAAAAAACATACCAGGGTAGATACCAGGGAACATACCAATTACGCCGTTGTAGTCATAATCGATACCAAGTCTATCACATGTGGCCATAGCTGCCTTTGACATACCGTACTTCTCGCGGCGTAACCGATTCCGCTCTTGACGAACATGGTCTGGTATGTTTCGCCTCTTCCTGATCCTAGATTCCTTGTCGGCCCTCTTATTCTCTTCGTTCTGTTTGACAAATAGATCGAAGAAAAAAGTCAAATGTATCGGTAAAGATCGATAGATCGACCATAGATCAAGTCAAGGTTGACCATAGATACCTTTGTGTTATCAAGGTTGACCATAGATACTGGATCATGACCTACGTAGTCACCCGAACGATTTGTAGTTTCGAGATCCAAATCGGAGGCTCCCGCTCGGAGGCTCATTGTCGGAGACGGAGATCCCGATCGGAGATCGCTCGAAAGAGGGTTACCGGCTCGGAAGATGTAGGTCGACCGGAGGAGAAGCGCCGACTTATGTAGACCTCCGACTCTGTGTTATAACTTGATAGAAGAGCTTTCAGGATTAGGGTATATACATACCAATGACGAAATGAACGTGGAGCGTCGGATTGTGGTTTAGACGCCAACGACGGAATGCATGTGGAGCGTCGGATGCCTTGGGAGCTTTCCGAGATTTAGTGTGTACACACCAACGACGAAAGTGAGTAGAGGAGCGACTCGACACCAACTACGAATCGATCCTTGGATCAGAACCAAAGACGCATGCGCCACCGACGGAGAGTCGGAGGGTGCGTGGGTCCAACGACAAAACGAACAAGATGTGTCCGATCGGAAAAGGATACAATATATGCGACGAGTGATACCAGCTCCGGTTGCGGCGGACGATGGGAGCGTCGATCGCATACCAACTACGAATCGAATGTGGGTCACACGATACACGATGGACGTTGATGCGAGACGCGGTATCGAAAGGGGATGCGTGCGGACGATGAGGGCGTCGATCGCATACCAACGACGAATCAAACGTGGGTCACACGATACACGATGAACATTGATACAGGATGCGATACCGAAGGGGGCTCAGCGCGGCATCGTAGGGGGCACAGTATCGCAAGGGGATGCGTGCGGACGATGAGGGTGTCGATCGCATACCAACGACGAAACAAACATGGGTCACACGATACAGGATGAACATTGATACGGGACGCGGTATCCAAGGGGGCTCGGAGCTTACCAACGACGAAATGAACGTAGAGCGTCGACACCAACTCGAATCGATCCTTGGATCAGAACCAAATGCACAATCGCGTTCCAACGATGAAAAAAACACAAGATATGCAACGGGTGATGCAAGCGAGGTAGCTGCGACGATGCGAGCGTCGATCGCATACCAACGATGAATCGAACGTGGGTCACACGATACACGATGGATGTTGATGAGGATCGCGGTATCGCAAGGAGATGCGTGGAGACGATGGGGGCGTCGATCGCGTACCAACGACGAATCGAACGTGGGTCACACGATACACGATGGACGTTGATGCGGAACGCAGTATCGCAAGGGGATGCGTTGAGACGATGGGGGCTTCGATCGCATACCAACGACGAATTGAACGTGGGTCACACGATACACGATGGACGTTGATGTGGAACACGGTATCGCAAGGGGATGCGTGGAGACAATGGGGGCTTCGATCACATACCAATGACGAATTGAACGTGGGTCACACGATACGCGATGGACGTTGATGCGCGACGCGCTATTGAAGGAAGCGCGGTATCGTAGGGGGGCGCGGTATCGCAGGGGGATGCATGCGAACGATGGGGGCGTCGATCGCATACCAACGATGAATCGAACGTGGGTCACACGACACACGATGGACGTTGATGCGGGACACGGTATCTGTTGGGGGAGGCCCACTGTGTCCCCTCCCCCTGGCCCAAAGGCCTGGCCTGCTATGAAGCCCATCAAGGCCCAAGATGATGTATAGTATAGAATAGGCCCATGTATGTTGGCCTCTGGCCCACTAGGGTTAGGAAATCCCTCCTTGTAATAAGGAAATGACCATAGTGCCCTGGAGTAAGGGCAATATGGTACTTGTAATTCTAGGGTTGTAGGGGTGTATCAGCCTATAAATACCCCCCTACCACCCTCAAGGCAAGGCATTCAATACAAGCTCTTAATTACCTACCTCTCTTGGCCCTTGTTTGATCCCTTCCTAGGTCCTTCCCAGGGGTCCCTCACTTGTGGTAGACCCTTGGAGGATCCCCCTTCTACTATTGTGGGCTTGTAACCACAACAGTATCGAAGGGGGCGCGGTATCGTAGGGGGCGCGGTATCGCAAGGGGATGCGTGCGAACGATGGGGGCATCGATCGCATACCAACGATGAATCGAACGTGCGTCACACGATACACGATGAACGTTTGCGGGACGCGGTATCGGAGGGGGCGCGGTATCGTAGGGGGGCGCGGTATCGCAAGGGGGGGACCACCTTGCTGGGGGGGCCCACCTTGATTTGCGCCGCCGACGACCACTTTTGATTTATTAAATAGTAGAGATTAGAGATAGAATAGAATTATTCCGCAATACCCAATTGTGCCGTGAACATCCAAAGAAAACACACAGCTGGTAAACATTTATTCTGCGACAAATATTTCAGTCACGGTGCGAACTGCGGAACCGAATGATCCCCACCATCAGACCATTCCAAGCTCCCACACGTGGGTTAAGTAAATCGATCATTAAATTTTAGGGCATTATTTGGACTTGACCATAGGTGAGGTGAGTAAATTGGACTTCTTTCTTTTCTATAAAAGAAGTTAAGCGCACTGATCTCGACCTGTAAGGAGGTAGCATGGGGCTGGTTTAAGCCCATATGTAAGGCATGTTTGTTTGGTGCGGAGCTTTTGAGATTTTGAAAAAGCTGGCTGTTTGATTAGTGACACGCCAGACAGCGCCTTATTATCTTCAGAACAAGCTACAGCACGTCCACTTTTGTTAAATTAGGAATTGCATACTTTCTGTCACCATTTTTAATTTAGCATGTATGTCTATGTGATGGAAGGGAAATATTTTTGGAATGATTATTCTCGAGCTGAGTTTTTATTTTATTTTGGTCATGCTGGTTCACAACTTCACATGGAAACTGATTTGTTGTGATGTAGTATCATTTACTGTCATTAACGCACTTATTATCTTTATGTTAGATATTTTCCCTTTCATTTCAACTCAAGTGTATTTATTGGGAGGACTTGTACAGCAACTGTGAAAACAGATTGGAAACGTTCATAAAAGGGGGGAAAAAGAAAACATTTGTATTATTTCCCAAATATATATGCATAACATGACTCCGACTCCGAGTACTATTATTCAGATAATTTATTTGCTCAATTATTCCGCAATACCCAATTGCGCCGTACGTGAACATTCACAGAAAACATACAGCAGCTGGTAAACATTTACGATACATCTGCAACAAATTCTTCAGTCACGGTGCGAACTGCGACCGGAATCCGAACCGAGTGATCCCACCGTCCGACCATTCCAAGCTCCCAAACGTGTACACGCCTTGCACCTTCTGCCTCGCGGTGAATGTCACCGCGAAGGTTGCGTTCCTGCTGCTGCCGTCCACGGCGAAAGTGAGTTCCTCAGGCTCCACGGACACATCCACCCCGGCCGGAGCTTCAACCGCCACTCTGTAGGTCGTTGCTTCTGCTGGACCGACGTTGGTGACGGTGCGCGACACGGTGACCGAGCTCTTGAGGTCTGGAACGGAGATGGAGGGGAGGTTGAGCTGGTACAGCTTCCCCATGAGGGCTCCTTTGGGAACTCTAATCCCCGCGGGGATCCTCGTCTGTACCCGGGGTAGCACGGCCTCGCGGGGCACGGCCCCGGGCCGATTTCCCCAGCCTTTGGAAGACCGCCACACGGGTTATTTTCGGCTCGGGTTTGGCGGGTTTTGACGGGGTGGGTTTCCCGATCTCGAGAGGTCGGGCAGCTGGCCCCGGTTCTTTCCCGTCCTCTCTCGCTCGCGTTCTGCATCGCTGGCAGTGACCGCCGGTGGCCGCCGCCCTCATCGACGCCTCGGCTTCCCCCTTCCCCAACTCATTCGCCGCTGCCCATGGACTCGAGCGATGCGTCGACCGCCGTTCCCGTCCTTCGATCTGCTCCGACCCACTCACAACTAGGCTGTCGTTCCCTCCGATCTGCCCGGCTTCAACATCTCCTTCGCCGACCCAACCATGAGTGCTCTCTCTCTCTCTCTCTCTCTCTCTCTCTCTCTCTCTCTCTCTCTCTCATGGTCGCGAGATCTACTGTATTGTTGCTTGCTAATCACCTCGAATCCCCCAGCTTTCTCTCCATCCAGATCTAGAGGAGATAAAGGAGGAATTTCTTTTGCAGAAGTAGATCAGGAGGAAACATGAGGTGGGCAAGAGGAAGCAGGGGGTTCGACCTTGGCATGAGAGAGGGCAAGATCCATTTATGCCTACCGCGATATACACTTCTCGATTCGGGTGAGTGTCCTGTCTATCCCCTTCTCTTGCCAAACCCGAATTGCTCAGCATAATCTTGACTCACGACTATGCTTCTCTTGCCAAACCCGAATTGCTCAGCACAATCTTGACTCACGACTATGCACATCACAGGATTAGTAGTACATGTTTGTCTTGTATTATGACATGGTCGGCTTAGGTAGCTTCTGAGCTGGATTGAGCAGCTATTTGTTTCTTCCTGTTGCATGCCTTGTTTGAATAATCACTGCCTCTGGCTTAATCACTGCATCAGTTCATGTATCCGGTTGATTTAAGTGGAACAGGTAGCATGTGCTTTGAGTTTTTTTTTAATTCTCTTATTACTTTAAAGCAACAAGCAAATGCTGGGAGAAACATGAGAGGAGTAACATATAGTTTGCAAAAATGAGAGACATAAGTAGCTTTCTTTTGATAGCTAATTCTAGTGTCTATGATATGAAATGAAACTTGTCTGGATGTGTTTCAGACAACTCTGTAAAATCTGGGTGATAATGCAGCAGCGCATTACCAGGATAAGCTACAAACCTTGAATGGCATGGTGGTCTTCTGTGGGTTTCTATAATAAAAGGAAGCCACATGAGTTTTATTACCCTTGGTGGAAAACAATTACTTGATCAGCTAGTCGCTCTAGAGCTTGTTGACTGTATGTTCTCTCCCATGCTAAGGAAGGCTTCTTCACAAGTATGCACTGACTGTCTGTTCTGATGTTTAATTCTGATGCTCCAACATGAAGCATAAACCTTTTCTGTCTCGTTTCTGAACCATTGGTAGTAGCTTCTGTCTACATAATTATGTTTTTCTGTAAGCCTGTATGTGTATTTACTCAGTGGTGTTTTCTCTTAGATTCAGTTCAGAGTGGGAATTCAAACCATTGGTAGTAGTTTGGATTGCATGGTGAAAGTTTGTCACTATTTGTTTGATGCCCATCGCATGCATCCATATGTGACTCTTGTATTACATCTGGGTAAAAAACCTACCCCTACTGATATAGCTCTAGCTCCATTCGATCGCGTCTGTATCCCCCTACTCATTCTCACAAAGTCTCAGCGATGTGGGGAATAATATAGCAGTCTCAGCTGTTATGTGAAGCTCCATGCGATTCACTGTTTTGTCTGACCTGATTATGGCAACTTCTACTGATCACTAATATTTATTTATGCTTCACTATTTTCTGATCACAACTGACTCCCATTCTGGTTGATCATTTGGTTGTAAATAAATGCAACTCTTTTGCCTGGTCGAGTTGTCTAGGTAGTAAGGAACATCTTATTTGTTCTTGCAAGCATTCACTTTTCATTCTATTGTTATGTGCTATCTGTTAGGAGCTATTGGTTTTGGCTGTTTTGCTTCTGATACTTTTGTCAATCCACATTTCAGATGCCAATTGTTTCATGGAGGCGTTGGGTTGTTATTAGCAACACCGTGCTCCTCCGTCCTTAGATGTCTGATGGTAGCATCTGCAAGTAAAGTGAGGCAACTTAGTTGGTAGTGTTTCCTTGCATGAGATGTATTTGTGTACTAGATGTTGACGAGCAATGTAGAATCATTTGTTAGTAGCACCATATTTGTAGCCTGGTGGCATGAAGTCAGGGATTGAGTTGAGTCTTTTTTTTTCTTTCTTGAAACTTGGATGTATGTACTGGCGAAAATCAGATTTTCTGTATCATTCTTGAGTTTATGCCTCCTGTTACGAATATTGTGTCTAATAGAATTTTTCTGAATTTTTCGGTATTTTTCCTGAATTTTTAGAGCACTTTTTTGAGTTTAGCATAAGTTTTAGCACACGTTTCTATTTTCCTGATTTTTCCCAGGGTGGGCCTCCCTGTGGCTCCCAAAGACTGGCGGGACAGAGAATCCAGCGCAGGGGAGGGTGAGTGTGTGCAGGGAATTCCCTGGCGGGTGAGTTTAGCCCCGGGTTCTTCGGCCTGCGCTTCCAAAGGAAGCCTGAAGGACTGGCAGTCATCCCTGGGCCTCAGCGTGCAGGTGAAGAACTTGGTGTACTCGCTTGGGTCTATGTCGTACACCAGGCCGGGGTCGGCTGCTCTGTCCGGGTCGATGTGGCCGCTGCCGATGTCGAACGGGTCGGCTAGTTCCGGGGGACTCCCTCGGCTTGGATCGGCATGCCGAAGCCGTCGGTCATTGATGCTGAATATGACGCAAATTAAAGATACGACGAACCAAGTTCCTGGCCTGATATATACGATCTCGCAGTTGTCAAAGAAGCCAATTTATAATATGGTGAAAACATGCCTGTGGTGATGATGGCAGACTTGATCATGGCGGGCGACCAGTCGGGGTGAATCGACTTGAGCAGCGCGATGATGGCCGAGACGTGTGGGCACGCCATGGACGTTCCGGACATGAACTGGTACGAGTCACGCACGGCCGCCAAGATGCTGACTCCCGGTGCGCCAATGTCAGGCTGCGGAAAACACAATTCGATAACATCACATATTTGCGAAACAATGATCAAATATTTTCGTTCTAGAGTATATATATGCACCTTCAGTATGCCGGGAAATTCAGCACTCGGTCCTCGTGCCGAGAATGAGGCGACTCTCGGTGACAGCACCGTGTCCCCGACCACGCTCTTCGCCGGCGAAATCCTCACCACCGGTGTTCTGTCATGACGCGATGCAAGCAACCATTTCAGTGCAGTATATGGAGAGTTTGGTGACTTTCTGACTAATTAACTGCTTGTGCAGTGTATTCGCCCAATACATAAAAAGCAAGCTGCTTGTGCAGGAGAGATGTTTTTTTTTTATTACCTTGTCCTGGCCATGTAGACGGCAATCCTGTTTGCGATCTCGTAGTCCACGAGCACGCAGGGCATGACGCCACCGCACCTGTCTGTGTTGTCAACGACGTTGGACGAGTACCCCGCGAAGATGATGCCCTTGGCGCCAACACTCTGCACGTTGTCGATGGCCTCGCCCAGCCTTTGCCGCGGAGGATTGAAGGCCGTGTCAGCCGGTTCGTAGCAGAGCACGACATTACCTGAGGCATTGAGCGACGCCAGCAGTGCCGTGTTGTCGCATCTACATGTATAGTTTTTTCAGAATGATCAGTATCAAATTTCTTCAGTCAACGTGCAGCTCGCATTGATGGTTACCTTCTGCCGCTAACAAGCATGCGAAATTCGCTTGTGTTCGCTGCCGCATCGAAGTAATGAGATTGCCCCTGCGGATAGAGTAAGCAAACATCATTGTTATCATCAGCAAATAAAAGTTTCGAATGTGTTATGCGTTGATTCGGAGATATCACAAAACAAAAACATGCGTACCACCAGCCTTTCGTTGTTCCCGAGCTGCATCACTGGTCGGGAAGGACCGATCCATCATGGTGGCGGCCACCGTGACGACCCACGGCGCCGTGTTCCGCACCGTCTGCGGCGCCGGGCCGTCGTTCATGCCGGAGAACACCACCGGGATGCCCCTCGCCACGGCGTGCAGCGTCCCGGCGAACTCCTGGAACCCTCCCAGCGACAGCGACAGCACGTCGACGCCGTCGTTCGTGGCGTCGTCGATGGCCGCGAGGATCGCCGCGCCGCCGCACCTGGTCCGCGGGCCCCAGCACGCCTTGTAGACGGCCAGCCGGGCGCGGGGAGCGCCGCCGCGCGCCACGCCGGCGGCGAGGCCGCCGCCGAAGCTCGCGTTCCGCACAGGGCTGCTGGCGATCGTGGAGGCCACGTGCGTCCCGTGGCCGCCCATGTCCCTGGCCGACAGGAACTCGCCCGCCTGGAGCGCCTCGGCTTCCACGCCGCCGGTGTACCACCGCACGCCGATGATCTTCTTGTTGCAGCCGGTGGAGTTGAACGCCACGCCGGTCTGGCACGCGCCTCTCCACCGTGCCGGCACGGGTCCGTATCCACTGTCGTCGAAGCTTCGTGACTCGGGCCATATTCCTGCAACATCGATCGAGTGATCATAAGTAAAAGATTTTGACGACTTGGTCAAGAGATGAGATTATACTGCATGCAAACCTGAATCAACTACGCCAACGATAATGTCTTCACCCTGCTTCGCTCTCTGCAGGAGGCCTGACGGTTGGTCGTTGTTAAGACCAAGAAAGTCCCAGCTGCGGGCAAGGATTGAAATCCCGTTTAGACTGGTGGTACCGGGCCACACCGGTTTGACCGATTTTCGCGAAAACCGTGAAAACCGGTCGGAAACCGCCACAAATTTCGAAAACCAAATTTTGAACTCGAAAAATCCGAAATGAGGTAAACCGGTCCGGTTTACCGGTAAACCGGTCAAAATGTCCGGAAAACCGGTCCGAAATTAGAAAAACTGGTTTGGAGAGGAAAAATTAAAAAAAAGGCAAAAAAACTAAAAATTGAAAAAATTGAAAAAAAATATGTAAAAAAACTAGATGCAATTTGAAGTACATTAGTGTGACAAAAACATGAAAATTCAATCGTTTGCTTGGTCAAAAAAATCGATGAAGCTTTCAGGTTCAAAATGAGAAAAAAGAAAAGGGTTTTTCTTTTTTTTCCCCTTCCTTTTCAACCCAGAAAACTTGCATGATTTTTTTGACCTATCAAACGATCGAATTTTTGTGTTCTTGTTCCACCATTGGGTTGCAAATTTCATCTAGTTTTTTTACATATTTTTGTTTCAAATTTTGTCAAATTTTTAAATTTTTTGAATTTTAAACTCAAAAACCGGAGTCCCGGGTAACCGGACCGGACCGGTTTTTCCGGTTTTCGCGAAAACCGGTCCGGTTTACCGCGGGATTGAGAACCTTGGCTGCGGGTCGTTTGCGTTTCGTAGTGTGTGTCAGGCTTCACATGGAGAACTTCAGGGAAGTCTACAGTAATTTCCATCGCGTTAGGTTAGTTTGATGTATTCAATTAAAAACGACCGGAAATTTCCATGTACATTAGGATTTTAGTTATTATTACTTGAGAGTTCCTCAGCTTGCGACTCGGTGAGCATCGCTGCAAAGCCAGAAAACCCATGCTTGTAGCTGTAGACGATGGACTTCAAGGCCTCGTCCTTGCTGTTCCATTCCATTGTTCAGTTCAAGAAAGGACAGGTGCAATCAGTATGTGAGTTTCTTTTAGCTGCATGCTATAGTACTGCCTTTGCAAGCATGGTAAACGATCTCATGTTAACAAGACTGAATCAGATTATCTACAGCAATACCTTCCAAGAATAGAGGTCAGTACGTCGTGGTGTGATGCGGTGACCACGAACGGGTCGTCATGTTTCTTCTCCCCCATGTACACAATGTAAAGCTGATATTGTCGATGCGAACAACGAAATCAGAATGCATTTGCAATGAAATGAAGCAGCTTGAAAAAAATATATATTGATGTAGACGGAATGACGAAGCGTCTTTACTTTGCTGGAGGCAATAGCTGGAAGCGGCATCCATAGCACAAGGGCCAGTAGAAAAGTTGAAGTGAAAGCTGATCTCAAATCCATCTTCTGTCTCGAGAGATGGCAATGATCTTCAATGTTATGTCGTTGCGCTCTTGTATGTAGGTATTTATATATGAGAAGCGCTGCAGCAACGGCCATGACGTGCTGGAACATCCATCTCTTTTTTTTAACTTACAAAGTTACAAACATGTCGTTGTTGCTCGTTACGTTTACTACACGTGCGTAAGTTGGCAAAGACCAGAAATGGTCTTTATGGAAAATAAGCATGCCTGATGCATTGTATGCTTCGACAAATTCCAAACAGGATAAAAACAACACGTAGCGTGAAGGAATTATCGAAGAGGTACCAAAGTTTCAGGTATAGTTACCAGATCAACTTGTTGGAGAACCTCATGAAGCAAAGTTTTAGCATCAAACAAAGCATTTTGCTCCTAGGAAGCTCAGCCTTAAAACTCGAGTGCCAACTGGTAGATAAATTCACGTGGTGGTTTTTCCAAACTGATCTTACGAGATACAGGGTACGCATAGCCTTTGCTACATGCTAAATAGTGTTTGCCTCTTCAATAAGAGATCATTTGTGTATATCTCTGCTAGAGACAAATCAAAATACAAAATGTGTGTGGCACATATAGAGGAGATTTGTGAGAGAACCTAACAGAATTAACTATGCTTACTAGTATGTCTAATTTTTGTTTGGAGTGATAAATTTTTAAATGTCAACAAACATTACAAGATAGTCTCCAAGTGTTCCAATTTCAAATGGAAGGTTTTTGAATTGTTTTGTTTTTTTTTTTTTTTGAAAAAGACTGGTCTTAACTATGCTTACTAGTGTGTGTAACTTTATGTAGTAATGAATTTTTTAAATCTCAACAAACACTACAAGATAGTCTCCAGGTGTTCCAATCTCAAATGGACGATTTTTGAATACTTTTGTTTTTTTTTAACAATATTGATCTGGGATTTGGTGTTGTTAATATATGCGGTAACAACTCATTCGCAAAAAAAGTTGTAACTCTCCAGAAATTAAAATACAAACCAAATTATAAATGAACAGCAACTTATTAAACAAATTTGTAAAGAAGGACATTAACCATTAACCATCAACCATCTGCAAATAATACTCGAGAAATAATGTTAGAGATCCAGTAGTGCACGGTTGTTCATAGAAGGTTTGGCACAAGGATTGAAATCTCGAAAAAACCGGAAAAACCAAAACCGACAAAACCCGACCGGTTACCGACAAAACCAACCGGTAACCGAATATGCTACAGTACACAGGTGCGGTTTTTACCGATAAGTCCGGTTACTGCAATAACCGACCGATTTTTGTCGGTTTTTGAAAACCCTACTTTGGCAAGCACAACATGTAATCCCGTACGTACGTCGCCACCATGTGCTACCACTTGCATGCTATTTAATTAGTCCGGCTGCTGCAGAACTACATTACTTAGCGTGCTGTTAACACGTGAACAGAATTATTCTAATTGAATACTACACTTTCCAGTCTATGAATGAAAACTTCAGCAGATCATGACGTAGTCACGTAGATGCATGTATAATTGCAGATCAGGCAGAGTCAGGGAGCATGAACCAACTAGATTACGAGGTCATCTTCCACATCATATCAGCTGAAGTCCAAACTAAAAATAGTCCAATCATAGAGCAACTTGTAAGGCCCCTTTGGTGTACCAGAAATACGACCATGTGTGTTGGTGGGAACAAGCCGCCTGCTCGGTATTCACTGCGGGCATGATTAGTTGCATGTCATCGCCACCGAGTCAGGCTCGGCAGGAATACAATCCCCACATATAATTAAGAGAGGTGCATGAAAACTAGAAAACAAATAGATGAAAAGCAAACCAAAATTAAAGTGTGATACTTGTTGTAACCTATTTAGCAAATTATATACCTCAAAAAATGGCTGGTTCGGTTAGTTCTTTTTAATCGCCATCAAACCCGAACAAGGCCAAAATGATAAATCAAAATATTTTTTTAAAATAAGTGAAAATGTCGGCTAAGCAATCGAGTAGTAATAAACTTCTGAAATCAGTGGCGGATCCAGCGGGGCAGCAGGGGATCTCGAGCCCCCCCCCTACTGCTCCCCGGACAGTGGAGCCCCCCTAGAGCCCCTCCTTCATTTTTCAGGCATGGAGGAGAGATTTGGGGGCTGGAGGAGGCTGCTGGAGGTTGAAGACGACGGAGAAAACCGTCTGTCCGTCAGTTGGGCTTGAACTGGGTCGTATTGACGTGACCAGCGCGGCCATATTGGCCCAGCCAAAATAGCAGGCGGCAGCTCTCTGAATTGGAAGTTATGCAGCGCAAACATTGAGTCTGGCTAAATAGCAGCAGCCCAAAAAAGAAACTGCCCATTCGTATTATTTTTAGCCCATTGGCCCATCCGACTGCCCAGCCTACTCCTTACCAAGTGGTGACTAACGGCCTTTTTTTTTTTACCGTCGTTTGTTCCTTTATCACTTCGCTCTTCTTTCATTTTTGCATGTAGAAAACAGACTGATTGAACACGAACATTAGTAGTTCATTGTTTTGCATGTGATGGAGCATTAGTAGTTCATTTTTTGCCATAAATCTGTAGATTCTTAACATGTTCGAAAAAAACATTGGCCACATATTTTTCAAGCTCAACAAAATACTTTTCACTAAAAAGAAGTTCAAAAAATTGTTCCAACAACTAATAATACACCAAAAATCATACTTAGAGTTTGGTGACATAGAAAAACACTATATGTCAGTGCCCAAAAGAAAATTGTGGTATGCGCCATTCTCCATTTCTCTTCTAATTAAGACAAGTCACATTTAAAAGTCACACAAAAAATTTTTTTCTTCATACATATAAAAGGTTTTTTTTTGTTGAAAAAAAGATTTTTTTTCTCAGCCCCCCCAATTTTGGTCTGGATCCGCCACTGTCTGAAATGGCTGGAGCGTCCATATTATTTCGTCCACCCGATGGAGTAAGGACCTATCTGAACCGTTCGTAACAGGCCACGGCGGCTAAACCCCACAAAACCTTCTCCTTTCTTCCACTCGATCCCCCGCTCGACAACAATGGCGGCCTCGGCAGTCGCCGCTCGATCTAGGGTCCTAGCACAGGCCGTCTCCTCCTCCCTCCTCTGCCGCGGCCTCCTCCCCACCTGCCGCCGCGTCTCTTGCATCAACAGGTACGAGCTGCCTCCGCTTCCGCACGAGCTCGCCCAAGAATCCATCTCTTACGCCGGTTCTGCCACCGCCGCTGTGCATTGGGTGGATCATGCAGGTTACCGTTGGTATCAGGTGGGATGCTCTCCGCGCTGCCGCTCCACAGCGCCGTCGCGTCGGCGCGGCTGCGGTCGGCTATCGCGCCAGAATCGCAGAGCTGGGGTCTGGTCCCCCAAGGTGCGACTTTTTCTTACTACTACATGTTCGTGGAATGGTTCACAGTGTTCTACGGGCCATTTATTGGAAATTAGGAGACGGGGTTGCGTTCATTAGGTACTCTGATTCTTGAAGTCAACTGTATCTGAAAATTGGGTAGGATTCGCATTTTTGCAGTCTAGTTATTGGGTTCTTTGCAACTTTTAAGTGTGGTGAACTGGTGGCTTGACCAATTGCAATGTTTAGTTTGACAGAATATGATTCTATGATTTCAATGGAAGTTCAGTTGCAATTGGCACCTGTATCTGCGAGCAAAAAAGGAAATGGCTGTTATTAGATTACAAAGAAGGAAAATTTCCTGCCCATGTCTCAAAAATGAATGGCTGTTATTTAGTACTCCTAGCAAAGAAGAAAAATTTCCTGCTCATGTTTGATGTTCCATAGACCACCAATGATTTGGAAATCGATAATATATTTTTAGCTTGCTTATTAATAATCTTCTCTGAATTTTCTCTCTTTATAACTACTCCGTCCTATTCTGACGTTACGGCAACTTTTTTAGCTCAAAACATGAACCAAGATATTGTCCTAACATCAGATTAAATAGCGGAGGGACTATGTTTTAGTTAGCAAGGGTTTTGTTTGAAAGTGTAAGGCACGATTTCAGGTCGGTGGGTCGATTTGAGTCGCTAGAGCACCGACTTATCGACTTACTTGATTAGTCGGACGACTTGGACCGACTTATCATAGTAAGTCGGCCCGACTTAGAGAGTAAGTCGTCCATATCTCCCAGGAGCGACTTGGACGACTTACAGTAGTTTATACATGAAAATGTAATCCATGCCTCCCACCCTCTCACGTTCATCTATAGAAAAGGGACAAACACATGAGTACTTGAGCAGCAGACAACAGATCCAAGAGAGTAGCGCTAAAGGATAGAGAAGGGAGAAGCAGCAGCAGCAGCAGCATTACTGGCGCTTGAGGACGAAGATTGGCTCATCTCCTTCACTTGGTGGCGGCTGGAGAAGAGGAGCAGAGAGGGGGAGACGAGCAGGGAGAGGAGGAGCGTGTTCTGTTCTCTGGCGGCTGGAGAAGTGCAGGGAGGGGACACGGGAGAGGGAGGGAATGTACATGCAACCCTAACAGGCCAAAACAGATGGGCTGCTAATTTGGCCCAAACGCCCAGTAAGTCGTCCATGACTTAAAACATCGACTAATCGCCTAAATCGGACGACTCAGAAATAAGTCGCCTAAGTCATGTCGCTCACCCAGGTCGAGCTCAGCCCAGCGACGTTTTATCGTCGACTAATCACGATTGGTCGGACGACTTGAAATCTACTGTTTAAGTTGCACGGAGTCTTGAGGTTTGCATTTGTTCTGAAGGCTTAATAAATCAATTGTGTGTAGATTATGCTGATTTGTCATTGCTGTGAGAACACCCTGGTGGTTATAATGATTATTACGCATGGTGTTATAAACACCTTTGATGCTCCTGGTGTTGATCTCACATGAGTTCACCTTGTGAAGGCGGTGATCAATGTGACGAGCGAACAAAGTGTAGCAAAGAGCATAGCATTTTTTCATTGAAAAATCAGTCACAAATTTGTCTTTGCTCAACTGCTGACCGTAGTTCAATTGGTACTAAAATATTGTTTTACATTCTTTATTCCCCACTTCAGCTTTGATATTTAGGAAATAGCTTAGTACAGCAACATATGCCAGTTTTTTGCTTTTAAGGACCCATAACAGATGATCTGCTTGTTTTTGCATATCATTGACCTGCAGTTTCATGATTGATATAATATTTTACTTTAATACAATCCACCTAAACTTGCTTTCTTTTTTGGCAGGAAACTCCATGCCTTTATGAAGGCAGTACCTCCCCTTTCAGTTGTATCTGTCCAAACAATTTAGGACACTTCCAAATCTTCTTAACAGTCGTTCTATTTCAGTTAGACTATGAATATATGGATAAAAGAATTTGTAAACTATGAATGAACGGCAAGAAGGTCTATTTCAATTAGAACAGTTCAATATATGGATAAAAGAAATGGATTTATTTTTCTGTATTCTCCAGCTACTGAATTTTCAGTCTCATGTGATATCAGGCTATTAGCAGTGTTTCAGAATGCATTTCTGTCGAAATAGAATGATTTTCATTCAATTGCTTCAAATCTAGTGGTCCTGTTTCTGACAAAAGTACCTTTTCCCAAGTGCTGCAATTTCAGCTGTTATTTCAACTGCAAGAGCTTTCAGAGGCGATCTCTGTAGTTTCCAGTACTTGCGTAGTTGGTACTTTTTCCCATATCATTTTAACATGCGGGTCCTTTCTTTTGTGTGCATGTTTTATGATAAACCGTTTATCTACATTGAGTTCTCAAACACCAATTGATTTATTATGCCTGGTGTTAGGCAAAAAGAGCTTCGTGCTGATTGATTTTTTTTTTAAAAAAATTCCTTTTACTATTTGATTCTTTGTAACGATGTTGTGAAAAACAAATCCCTACTTATTCTGGACTAAGTTGTCAAATTCTCATAGTACATTATTTATCACTTGTCCTAAAAGGCTAAAATAACACCACTGATACTTCGCGCTACAAAAGTATAAGAACTCTTTGACCAAGCATTGACTCCAGTTTTAAACTTGTGAGAGCTGCATCTTAGGACTTGCCTAAAACATCCTACTAGGCAGTGTCAACATTTGAAGAATGGATGTTGTAATACAGAACTTTGAGGCATAAGATGTTTTGATAGGTAGAGTCAATTAGTGTTGTTGAAATATCCTTTCTCTTGTAATTTCCATGACGTGTCTCATTCTGGCTTTAGGGTACACATGTATTAGGGGTCTAAAGCCTCCAAGTTTCTTACTACTACTGTGTAGGCGATGCGGACATGATTGTGGTTGTATATTGTGTGCATTCTTAGATATACGATCTAAAAAAACTATGCTCATACATTTGGTAATGTACCAATCACACCCACGTGGCTGACAGTATTATGTTTGAACGAGTATTTCTCAAACTTGTCTTTTGAGAACTACTACTCCATCTTTCTTTTGATGTCGTTCCGACAAGGAAGTTTAGTGCAAAATGAACTCGCATTTGTGTCTGAAACGACATCAATTTGCAACTGAGATGTAGTAGTACATGCTCCGATCCAAAATACAGTTGTTTTTTTTTTTCCTATCGGCCATCGTTAAGAGTATTTCATGCTATAGAATCTTTTTCATTATAAAATTTTGAATATATGAAAATTCCATCTCGACAGTCTCAAATGTGTTTATTTTTCCCTGTTTAATACTCCTACTCTTTTCATTTGGCTAAACCTTATCTCCTACGTCCTGACCTCCCTTTAAACCTCAGTTGCTCCACTCGCTTCCCTCCCGCTTTCATGGCAGCTCTGACCCCGCAATGGCCTCCCTCCTCGCCTCCCGCCCTCTCCCCGTCCACCACCACCATCTCGTCTCCCGGGCCTGCCCCTCATTGCCAGGCAATTACCTCAGGCGACTTGTTCCTCCTTTATCATGCCGCGCCCGAGAGCTGCTCGATGTAATGCCCCAGAGAGACGGCGGAGCGAGCAGGACCCCAAGAACCGAAGAAGGTGGAGCAGGGTCGTCTGGTGTGCCACGTGGTGCAAACAGAGAGACGGACCGCGAATACAAGGCGCGGCAGCATGGTATTCCTGCGAGACAGGGAGGAAGCCAGGGCGCACCGAGGCCATGGAGAAAAGGGGACAGGGTCGTGCTCCAGGACCGTGCAGACCAGGACCGTGCAGACCAGGACCGTGCAGACACGGAGTCTGAAGAGAAAGGTTGGAGGGGACGGCCGACGAGGACATGTGAACAAGAAGGGCGAAGGGAGAGTGAGCACTGGAGCAGAGGCGGAAATGGAATGAGGACAAAGGACTCAGGGAAGTCTAGAAATTGGGCAAGAGGTGAGGATAGAGGAAGAGGGAATGTGAGCAAGAAGAAGAAAGCAAAGAGCGGCGAGCGTGGAGGCAAGCTGAGAGTTGAGCTGGACATGTGCTCGAAGAGAGGAGATGTGATGGGGGCGATCGCGCTGTATGACTCTGCGGTCAAGGAGGGTATCAGACTGGGGCAGCATCACTACAATGTGCTACTTTACCTATGTTCTTCTGCTGCTCTTGGTTTCGTGCAACCAGCAAAAAGTGGCACTAGCGGTAGCGGTGTTGCTAGTATTGTTCTTGCACACAGATTTGATTCGTCACCCAAATTAAGCTTGGGAGAATTGGATGACGGTGATGTATCTCAGGATCACGTTCAAGATCAGTGGGAAGATAAATCTGAATTCCTGCCTTCAGATGATCAGAAGGTGCAAACAGATAGCATACCAATAGGAGATGAGCTGAGAGAGTATGCTCGCACACGAGGGTTTGAGATATTCGAGAGGATGTGCTCAGAGAAAGAGAGAGTTCAAATGAGTGAGGCTGCTCTGACTGCCAGGGCACGAATGGCAATGTCCATGGGCAACGGTAATATGGCCTTTGAGGTTGTGAAACAAATGAAAGACCTAGGTATAACACCAAAGTTGCGCTCCTATGGTCCTGCTTTAACATCATTTTGCAACAGTGGTGATGTTGAGAAAGCCTTTGAGGTGGAAGCACATATGTTGGAATCTGGGGTTAAACCCCAAGAGCCAGAGTTGGAGACACTTCTCAGAGCTAGTGTGGTTGCCCAGCGAGGAGACAAGGTGTACTATTTGTTGCACAAGTTTAGGACCACTGTCAGACAGGTATCTCCATCAGCAGCCGAATTATTTGAGGCTTGGTTTAGGTGCCCAACTGCACCCAAAGTCGGGAAGAGAAAGTGGGATGCTGGTGCTGTAGCAAAGATTATTGAAGATAATGGAAGGGGTTGGCATGGGTTGGGTTGGTTAGGAAGGGGAAAATGGACCACAGCACGCTCAAACATCGATAGGAATGGTGTTTGCCTTGCTTGTGGAGAGAAGCTGGCAATAATAGATCTTGATCCAGAAGAAACAGAAGATTTTGCCACACGGGTAGCAAAACTAGCCACCAAGAGAGAAAGGAACTTCAACTTTCAAAACTTCCAGGTGATTTACCTCGGATTGCTAATATGTTGGTTTTGTCGAGCATCAACATGTGCCACCTTTATGAAATAGGACTCTGGATTGATAAGGTTACAATAAATGTTTCCAAATTTACTGAATGAGGTTGCAGATACACATAAACGGTAAAAACAAGAATATTTTAGGTTGAGTAAATTGTGCTTAGTCGAGACATTGTCCAACTGTGAAGTGAAATAAAACCAGGCAGCAATGTTTTTTTAACTTCTAAAAGTTTCCCATATGAGAGCTTGCATGGTTATGCTTATGATGTATGAACTTAGATCCATGTCAGTGACATTTCCCGTTAACCTTAGGGTCCATATTATCCTTGAACTTCTTTTGGACATATTTTAACTTTTCACCTTTTCAATTATTCAGAAATGGCTGGAAAAACATGGGCCTTTTGAGGCAGTTATCGATGCTGCTAATGTTGGGCTTTTAAGCCACAGGCATATTTCTTTGAGTAAGGCATGTATATTGAGATAATTCTTTCTTCTATTTATCTTTTTTTTTGGCGAATACTCTATTTATGTTTTAAAGGTGTCTATTTTCATTATCGCATAAAAAATTAGCAGGTTAATGCTGTTGCTGATGCAATGCGGCAAATGTTTCCATCAAGAAAGCCACCTTTGATAGTTCTGCATAACAAGCATCTCAGTGGAGAACACATGAAGAAACCTGCGAATCAAAAGTTGGTCGCGAAATGGAAGCAAGCAGATTGTATTTATGCAACCCCTACTGGCTCAAATGATGATTGGTAAGCTGTTTAGATGCCTCTAGTAAGTTCTATTCTTATGAATAGTGAATCAGTTTGAATATATTACGTCGTGGATCATTGAACTTGTCCCGACAGTTTGTATAAACTGTCTAACACCGAATGTACATTTGGATCATTGAACCTGTTGAAATGATCATGTCATGTCAGCATACTGGTCTACCAGTGACATGACACATCCTCTTTGCAAGATTAGGTACTGTAATTTACAATGAATTTGTCAATACAAGAAACGAGGGGATGGGATGGGTGTAAAGGAGAGATACTTTATTGTCTATACCCTTCCTCCGACATGTATCAGAGGAGCTTGAAGCTCTTGTGTTGCTCTCTGCTCTGTCAGGAGTAGGACAGAAGCTTGAAGAAAGGGTACAACGAAAATGAGCCTACTTATATAATGATATAAATGAGTGGAAGGTCTTCTCTTAGTCATTTCCTTCCTCCATGGCTGATAAAGTTCTGTGAAAACAGTCCAGTTCCATAGTGGAAATTGTAAACTTGCCATATCACTGGCCACCTCTATTCTAGCTATCAAATTACTGACCCTGTTATCCTTTTGCAAAAGAAATTTACAATTTATAAATTAGTTTACACTTGAATTCTTGAACCATTTCAACTAGTGTGGTCAACGGCAGTGGAGTTACTAAATTAGTCTAATTATTTAATATATATCTTAATATTTTGAATATTTAGATACACGTAACAAACTTATTTCTGATCAACTTGATGGACCATGTAATTAGTGTTTGTTGCTAACGATGATTTTAACTAATTGTCTGATATGACCAAAGATTTTCAAATAATCTCTTGTAGCCATTTAATCCTAATCTTATATGCTGGTCTGGTGCGGTAAGTAATATTTTGGGCATGTAGTTCAGGTACTGGTTATTTGCTGCTATCAAATGCAAATGCTTGATCATTACCAATGATGAAATGAGGGACCACACCTTTCAGATCTTGGAAGAAGATTTCTTCCCCAAATGGAAGGAAAGGCATCAGGTGTGGATCATCTATATGGCCAAAGAAAAGTAGTTTATTTAAGGATGGTTGAATCTCATTCTAGTTTCCTATGTTGATCTATGACGTTGTATTACACTGTTGGACGTGGATCTTATGCATATTCCAAACTAATCTGATTCCTGAACATTGTGCACATTAAGTGTAAATTGCGAGAATTTTGATATTCAAGCTATATAAAACAGGAGCACTTCATATTACTCTGTATTAAATAATTGCTGAACTGAAATTTATGTATACCACAACATGGACTACTTTTTTTCTTACGACAATTTATAGATCATTATATTTTTATGGCAGCAATTATTCAGTGTCATCTTCAATAACAGGCACGCTTCACTTTTGAGGACAGCAGTGTTACGTTTCGAATGCCTCCTCCTTATTCAGTTGTAATTCAGGTATGGATTTGGCTACTGACATGATACAGATTTAGTAATTTTTACCATGCCAATACTCTTATATTCATTGAACAAAAAAATAATGAACCAAATTTTCTGTTGATGAATCAATTATCTGAATACGTTTTTTCTTCAATAGATAATTTTTCTTCTTGGTTAATCTGTTATCTAAATCTCTGCAAGTGATTAAGTAAGGAGATTACTTCTAGAAAGTTTCACTGGTGTATGAACTAAGATGCTGTGACACAAATGAACTTTATGAAAGATAAAATCTCACTTTAAAATTGGCGTTGAGGCCTGAGGGCAAGGACCTGAAATATCTATGACCTTCTATTGTTAAGAACCAATAGGGCATACGTTTGTTGTTTTATATACATACATGGCTTTATTATGGTTGCAAAGCTTCCAATCTGGCCCATCTAGTCTTTTATTCCATGTTCTTTATCATGGAGATCAACTTTATAATTGTTCTATCTAATATCTCTGAAATTCAGGAATCTGACAAAGGACACTGGCATATCCCTGTCTCGGAGGAAGGTTTGCTAGAGAGAGAACGAACCTGGTTATGTGTGACACGACACAGTTCACTGGCACAATAATATGGTGAAGAGGAGTTGATTCGGAACATATATGTGAGTAAAACTCAACTCAGATTGAGAACTTGGTAAAGCCAAAGACTGACCGTTCATCTCTGCACTTTCAGGTCAGTATCTCGTTATCATCTCTTAATCACTCTACAGAACTCACTGGTCTAAATGGCTAACTTCACAGTTTTGATTTCCCAAAAAAAAAAAACTTCACAGTTTTGATGGGTCACATGATTAGAACAGAAAATTTTATATTATATATGCTGCAGGACGTAAAGTCTTAGTCATGTTTTCTAGATGCTCTCAAGTAACTAAATGTGAGTTATTAGCGATCTACCATATTCCATGGTTCAAGTTTGTTCCACATTTTTCTAAAAACAAAAGGGGAAAAATATCTAGCTGATTTCCTGGTACTTGGAACATGATCTCTGCAAACGAGGCAGCATTTCCTGATCTATCATTTTTCCAGTAGCGCAGCTGATGAGACGCTCCCACACAGGATCAGGGAATGACCATAAGTTGCGATATTGTTCCATACTGACACACACAGACAGAACAGGATCAGGGAATGACCATAAGTTGCGATATTGTTCCATACTGACACACAGACAGAACGGGCCTTGTTGCCCAACGTTCAGTTATTACAGATTGCATCCTCTGTAACCTTTTGCAAGGTTATGTACAGTGATAACTGGTTATTTCTGTATAGAAGAACAGATCATTCAGTAATTATTTTAGAACTCGTTATCCTAAGTTTATACTAATAGAATGTATGCTCCCGTAGTTATTCAGGTCTTTAATCATCTTTTGCTTGTTTCTTCAGACCAATAACGTAAAATGAATGGTAATGATATACTCAAAATAGGAGTGCTCTGAAAAGAAATTTGAAGATAAAAGGAAAAAAGGGAACAAAAACAGTACAAAATGGAGAAGAATGCTGGGAATCCTTTCTGACTAATATTTCCACTTCCACAAGGAACTTATGACAATATAGTTACAACTGAATTCAAGAATTTATCTATAAACATACTCGCTAGGAGACATCGCCACGAGCTAATTTCCAATACATTGACAAGCCAAAAAGTGGCAAAAGAATTATGTACTATCGGAAAAAGGTTCTGTGGTTGGTAAATATGGCAAGATAATGTATCTACTTGGCCACCCTTATAAGCCGCCAACCTTACCAGCTGCAGGTTTATTCTGCTTCATTTTGGCGATACTCAAAAGATCACTGAAGAGGGCATCCTCAGGTCTGCTTTGTTTATTTGTCATCGTTCCATTTGAACTACCATTTTGAAGTGAAAGTTCGTTCATTCTCTGGGAAAGCTCATTTGCACTAGCATATGCATATGCTGCGTTTGGAATATAGTAGCCCCCAGCTGGCTGACCATATCTGTTACTGGACATCTGAACCCCATACAACTGTGGTTGGTTCATTCCGTAAAATCCTCCACCAACCATTGGTTGAGAATACAAACTTGTACCTTGGTTCAATTGCAGCAGAGGATATGCCCCAGCATACTGCACATTCAGCATTGCCTGTGATTGTAGAGGCCCAGGCACTGGTTGCTGCATTTCTCCTATCTGTCCCCTTGGCATTAGTTGGGCTGGAATGAAACGGTTCCCATGTTGATTGACTTGCACCAATTGGGGCCGCACGCCTACTGGTTCTCCTGGTTGCAGTGCTTTCTCATCAAGGTTGCTGTCATCGAACGGGTTCCTCGCAGATGGCTTGATTTCCCAGGGTGCTGGTGGAAGGCCTCCATTCTGAGCATTTGTACCTGTTAACAAAAGATTGTCAGATGCTGGAATGATCTCAATATGGATATGTTATGAAGAGACTTCTATAAGTAACATATCTATAACCAGAGATATGAAACTAATGGTATTCCTGATAAATAGAACAGTGATACAAATGGAGAAGACGAAATAGCATGTTCATTGGCTTGGATTTTATTGAAAAGCACTGTTTTAAATAAGGACAGAGTGAGTAATTTTATAGGCGGAGATACTATTATAGACTTAGCAAGCACTGGCAAAGAAGTATAGTACCATAATTCACTGCCTGCTTTTGGGGATTCACTCCATAAGAAGGTTCTGCATTCCATGAACCAGTTGAATTCAGTTGGGATGGTTGATCAGAAGGTACGATGGCATTGGATGTGGTCCCATTTGAATAAGCAGCTGGATGTTGATGCAGACCAGCTTGCACTGGAGCGGGAGATGTCTGTGACGCAGGGAATATGGAAGAATTTGATGTTGATGAATTAAACGAGTTTGTAAGATTATGGTTGCTAATGCTGGCAGAATTGTGTTCAAACATATCAGCAAAGGCTAAAACGTTCTGGTCTGCAGCTGAATATTCAGTGACTGGAACAAGCGCCAAGGAATTAGCAGGTTCAGGTTTGATGTAATCATCTCCACTGAGGAGGTCCATATTAGTAGCTGGTGCTGTGGGAGCTTTTGAACTACTGGATGATGGAGGTGCAGGAAGTGCTAAAATCTCAAAGGGGGATTGGTTGCTCGAACTTTTACTTGCTGAAGACCTGAAATATAGAATACGAAAGTAACACGTTAGGATGATCCCAGATGATTCGCTGTTGTGGGATAGTGAAGCTAGAACTACCAAAATAACTCAACATTCAGTCTCAACTAGAGTCCAGGAAACCTATGGGCACCCCCACAGATTGACATCCGTACTTGGGAAAAAAACTGTTGTCTGCATCATGATTTCTTTTATGTGGATCATTTATGCCCTAATGTCATTTCAGTTGGAATGGTTGTATCAGTTCTTGCTATATATATTCCAGATACCAGGAAAAAAAAAAACCATCTCTTATCAAGCAGAAGTACTAACGAATGCCCTGTTTCCAGTTATGCCTGTTAATCAAATTTATGAGCCTTGTTTTTAAGAGTTCCTGACAACCCTCGCACCCAAAGATATCATATGTCTAGTAGAATATTTAGGAATGACTTAAGAAAAAGGGCATGATACAATTTTCAACCTTTGAACTGGTTGTTTCATGGTCTCTAGCTTCCTTGTCGGAGAATTCTCAATTTGAGTCTGGAGAGATTTTGGCTTATCTACCCGAACAGCTATACCTGCAGCAATAGCATCGTGTTTTGCTAGAACCTGCTGCAAGTCGTCATTCAAAGAAAGACCCTGGCTGAGCAATTCCTCATTCCTGTTCAGAAATGACATCAATGAATAAATCAACTATAGCAAACTGGACGCTGGACCAGCTGCAACTGCAGCGAAAAAAAGTTGGGTCATTAGATGAAAACAGAAACACACATTATTTGGTATGTCAGACAGATTATATCGACACGTAAGATGAACAATTAACTCTGAACTGTCTTAAATGTGGAAAGAGTCATGAAAGAAACTTACGAGGTACTGTTGACAAGCTGTACCACTCTCTGCTTGTAAGAACGGCATTGATCCACAAGGTCAACAATGACCTCCTGCCTAAGTCCCTGCATGTCCAGTAGAATTTATGAATCACAAACTGCAAATAGGTTGATATCAACTGAAATGTTGCAAACTGATAAAGATAGTCCCCAGCTATTTCTTTTTTGGCATCTTAAATATCTTATCTCAGACATAAACTTGATTTTAATTATCACGTTTTCTGAGGATAAAACTGCTCCAGGTAAATTATGGGAGTACCTCTCTGTTACCAGGATCCAAAGCATTCAACATCTCCGAAAGAACATCCATGATGCCACGTGCATTCTGTATTTCAGTAAGGCTGGCAAAACAAGAGCAATCAGTTCCACACTTGTGTACAGAAGCACAAGTTTCATGTTGTAAATAAGTTAATCAGTGAAAATAAAAGATACAAGTATCCAAAATATGAAAGAAAACTAATGCAAGACTAAATAACCACAACAAATATCAATCTGAAAAAACCTACGATAAAAAATATGAGGTCAAGACTACTAGAAAGTAAGCACCTCATTTCTCAACATCTTCACTGAAAATTGCACGAGAGGGCATCTAAGTTAGGGCATTTGTCATTTCTAATATTCTTACTAAGTTCTTGGATGCAGTTCGTGGAAAAAAAAAAAACAATCCAGCATCCCAATACAAACTTAACATCATTGTTAAGATGAACAGCATGAAAAAGATGAAAAGATGAAAATCATAGGGGCAAAAGCTAAATTAGATATAAAGAAAACTTGACAGATGTTTTGGTTGTGCTTTACATGAGTTCAGCTGTTAAACATGCCAATTGCATTATAAAAGTTTCAGAAGCTGTTACCTTAATGCAGGGAATTCTGGCACTGCAGATTCAGGTGCCTCCTGCTGAGTAATCCGTAAAGTTGGGGGATAGTTTTGCAGAGGCTGAGTCTGCGGAGGAGTAAAGATCGGCACAGAACCATTTGATCTTTGAGGAAATACAGCTCCAGCGCGCTAGCAGATGCATGGAAATCGGAGAAAAGTTATTGAATCAGTCTAGAAAAAAGTTGATATTCGACACATAACATTAATTTGGAAACAGCATAACCATATTCTTGCATGCTTTAACAATTATTAACATTTTAGAAGGGACTGATGAGAAAATTCACTTATATCCCTCTTATTTCTGGAGCTTGATCTTTGGGAAGATGTATTTCTTAAAGAACGAGGAACAAAAGGCACAATATCTTTCTTTTTTAGATATAATGAGAGCTTCTAAAAGACTAAGAGGAAGAAAAGACACTATGTTTCATATTTATAGAATAATACCAAGAGCTCCTCGTATGCTGCATAGTATTGTGGATATCTTGCACTTGCACCACCAAAAACTTCTTGCCAAGTGTCGATCAGCGTGAGAATCTTCTCTTTTACATGATAATCAGGCTAAACATTCCAAAATAGAAGACATTAATATTTTATTACTGACAAACCAGTAACGTAAGGTTTAATCTGTACATGCATACCCTTTTCTTAACTACTATCTTCACCATTTCATGAAGTATGTCTCTCTCAGCAACTTGCATATGGACAATGTCCCCGCAATTTTTAATCATTGTCTCCAGCAACTGAAATAAGAACATAAATATTGTAATGCAGAAATAAGAAACGTACATGCTGGGAGCAGACCATTACAAAGGCATGCTGAGACAGTTTAAGCGAGACAAAGAATATTCACACGTTATCTGATCATACAGAATACAAGAAAAGATGACTAAAACAATGTAATATCTGAACAAAGCGCAGATTATGACATTTTCCCGTTGAGTTTTTTGATCGCCTACTATGTCATTGGATGCTCTGGATTCCATTCTCATTCTAAATTGAAGCTTGCTAAGCTCTGATCATCCTGAATCATATTCAAGCATCAACCAAATATTCCTGACTGTTGTTTCATTCTCCGAAAAAGAAAATCCCTTTTGTGTGTCACATGATACATCACAGCACGGAAATATGTTTTTAATGTTCAAACGGGGGTGATCATCAAGCATTACTCAAAGGCGAAAGCTATAAACAGTCCATCACGTTTAAGAACTCACAAACGCCAAATTCTACCCATACGCAAGTAATCTTTTGAGAAATGTGCACTGTGCAGATTATATGCAGTGTAGTACATTAAAAAAATTATCACTCATATTGTTTCAATAAAGAAAAGAAAGGATGATGAGCCGAAGATACCGTGATGGGTCAGATAACATTACCGTGAGAGCAAGAAGCTGGACCTTTGAGTTCTTGTGTGCAATCCGTTTCTTGAGTGACTTCACCACATCTTTTGCTTGCCTATGAGCATTTGAGTATGAAATGCTTATTACAAAATGATTCTAGCAGAACGGATTTACTTCACAGAATTGCCTATGAACTGCATTATCTATTACAAAATCGCAGAATCGCACAAATACTAATGCAGTTCCAGTTTCATGGAAGGTCTGCATGTCTGCATTTCTAACATTCATTGGCTATTACTGACTAAAACCACTTCAAATAGAATAAACACAATAAGCAGGTAAATGTAGCAGCAGAATCATCATAGACATGAAGAAAACATCATCGCATTTAAGACTGCATAAAAGTGCAAGAACAGCTCAAATGTTTTATGGTCCATAAACCCAGAATAATTTCACAAAATCCTGGAATCATCCATCTGTCCTTAAATGTTTTACTTCATTCAAAACACACTTTTAAAGCATAACATCAAAATCCTTGAAATTGATGCCATACTGGTGCAAATAGATTAGCTGAGACAAGTATGCTATAATCTTTCTATTCAAAAAAGAAAACAGAATGCTCCACACAAAACTAACGGGTCAACCAAAGAATTGAACGGTGAACTCGCAACAGCGTTTTGCAGTATCTGCTTAACACTAAACCTTTTTTTGTTTTTGGGTGAGTGACAGCATAAAACTATACTGACCCTCAAACCCAACAACTTTGATCAATAGCAATATTTTTGGACACCTGACGGTTGCATTTCCACAGTAGCATGCTATGACAGGATATGGAAGCTTTCATATTCTGAAATCCTCTCACATACAGAATTCATGACCTGATTGCGCAGACAAGTATGCCCAGATGAAGCACATGAGTAGGTGGATCGCGGAACACTGCTCGCCTCCAAACTTTTTAATCGTGAGATGAAATAAATGAGGATAGCTCATGAATGAAGCAATTCAGAACCCAATACTTGAGCTTGAAGCTTTTCGTGCTACAACTACAAAAGATCAACTCGCAACCCAAAGTTGACGGTCCTTTCGAAACCACGGAATTCAGGAAGCGGAGAATAATCCCAAAAACAAAATGGAACCTTTAACAAAAATTTTCTACAAAAAATTGAAAAAGAGGTAACCCAGACCGCCAGTAACGGCCAATAGAACAGTAAAATCATCACTGCAACCACCAACATGAATACTCCAAGAAGCAAAATTCTCTAAGGATCCTCACCCAGGGTCGCGGTTGAGGATGTCGCAGATCTCCAAGTTCATCGCCCAGTCAGGGCCGATTAGCATGTCGCTCGTCGCCCTCTCCACCATCGCCGACATCTTCGAGGCTCCGCCCGAAACCACCGCCGCACAAACGCCTCACTGACGCCGGAGCCGCCGGCCAACGAAGATGCGAGGCACCAAGGAAAAATTTTCCCCTGAAACCGCTGCCTTCTCCCCACAAAAATCGCTCCTTTTCTGACTTTCTCCCACGGCCCGAACACCTCCGGTCGGATAGGCGAGATAGAGAGGAAAAAACAAGAAATCGTGTTTCTTTTTTCTGTGGTGGATTCAGTGGCGGAGGAAACGAAGGATGTCTCGCTTTCGGCGAAGAGCACGATAAAGTTTGGCGATTCTGACGACGCTGCTTGTTCTATTTCTGATGGATGGTGTTTTTGGTTGGTTTTCCTACGCCCTGTCTTCGCCGTTCCTTTTGATTACTGTATGCCTTTTCTTTCTCTTGGCCTTTTGTTACACTTCTTTGTAACTGCCTCGGAAAGGTATTTGGAGTTCGGACCAATCATGCTCCTATTATAATTCGGCTTATGTAATGTTTGGATGTTTCTTTATGTCGTGATACCAGTCATGTTGCTAGTTATAAGCCTTCTCAAATACCGAATTTGAGAAGATTAGTATAGTGCAATCAAAGTAAAAGTTCTGCAGTAATAATTTTAAGATGAAAGCTAGGATTTGAACCAGAAAATACTAGACGCGTTAGTCTGGAAATCAAAATTCCATTCCTACAATTGTGTAGACGAAATTCTATCCTGCCAGCGGTACGTAAATCAAAACCTCTTGCTCTTTTTTTTTAGATTACACAGTACAACTCAGACACTCACAACGCACACACACCTACTTCTATGAACACACGTACGTAAACTCTATGCCGAAACCTCTTGATTCTGTGACTTGTAACATTCCATCTCTCTCTACTAAAGAGGAAAATCAGTGCATCACGTTGGGCGAACGTATTTATCCTCGAAAACATGTCTCTCATGTACATTCGTCTAGGCACGTTGACCTCTGATTTGGTTTCAGTCTCTCAGAAAGGAACGGATAAACCCACTCCACTAAGCAAATGGGTGATCGCAGCAACACGGTGCTCCGTCGCCTTCTGCCACAGATCGATAGGGAAGGAAGTCAACAACTCTGGCCGGCAGTTTCAAAGCAATTGGAATGAATGATTAACCAGATGGTGGGCCCGGCCGGCCGGCCGGAGCGTGCGACGGTTTGCGCATGCACGGCGACGGCGGCGACGGCTACAAGCCGGATGACCCAATCCACAGGCCGGTCGCCTCCCTTTATTAAGTGCAGCGCGGTACAGGAGGCTGGTTTTTTTTTTTCAGGAACGGTACAGGAGGCTGGTGGGGCCCGCGCCGGAGTAGGACGATGGCGATGACCAGAGGAAGGAATCCAGGAATAGGATGACGTGGTTTACTGGGCCGTCGAGAACGCCGGCCGCTGCGTAGTCGAGGCGGACTGGGCCGATAAGCCGAGTCAGGCCCGGACACCGCCCTTTCGGCCCATAACGCTATTTCGTTATTCCGGCGGTGTTCAGGCCGAGGAGGGACCAACTCCGGGCTTTCGGTACAACTCCGGGCTTTCGCCTTTCCTGATTGATTCCGGCGGGGACGTTGGTCACGTCCCGGTTGCTGATGACGACGGTGTTATGCTTTCACGGCGTGTGGCTTCTGTTGAGCTTTCGGGAGAGCTAAGGGTTTCTGTCAGGGCGTGGAAAGGCGATGATGACCGTGCCGTGCGACAAGATGAGGTGGTTTAAGCAAAGGAAGACGGTCGAAGCTATGGCACGCTTGACGTTGGCTTCTGTCAAATGGATGTCAATTTCATCAACGATGTAAGTAGTTGCTGGAAGGGCAGTAATATGATTAATAACTTAGTGCTGTGGCGATTTAACCTTAGGCTTCTATGCAATGCGAATGATATACCCAAAATGCTGTCTTCCAGAATGCAAATGCCCAGATCACTGGTACTGAGCAGATACTAGCATGCAGTTTCCTGTTAGTAATGACATAGCTCTCAGCGCACTGCAGGTAATAAACTAATAACCCCACAACAACAGATGACTAATGTTATATGTTTGTTTGCATTCAAAAAAAAAATGAGGTTAAGGGTCCGACGCCCCCCTGATATTTCATTAAGAAGAAGAGGCCCACCGAACCACAGCCCATGTGCAAGGAGGTGAGCCACAAAAACGACCAGGCAGCCTTGGTGCACTCGGCGGGGATCGAACCCGGGTCGACTGCCTGAAAGAGAGTGCAGGCAGCCTTTGTTTGCATTCCTGCACACTTGATTTCTCAACTTTCAAACCCAGTAACTATGAATCATTTTGGAACAAAACTTTCATTTTCTTGACATCATAAAAAAAAATCATCTAAACTTTGACTTACACAATGGTTGACTTCTAAACATTGGTTAGGCTACCAGATGTTATTCTGTACATTGACTAACCAGAAAGATTGTGTACACTAATAAAGTAAAGAAAAGAAAACTAGCAAGGAAAAGTTTAATACACTCAGAGAAAGCTTAAGACTTACTCCATAAAGACACTTGAGAGATTGATTGTAAGGATAAAGCTCTAATATTATGCAACTAGAAGAAGCATTACAATGCACTTTCTCATTTAGTCGTATCTTATTCTAAATCTCTCAATCGTAAATGAGATATATTTGTATATTCTGTCAGCAGTTCTCAATTGAAGGCTAATTGTTTGTCGCAACTAATTAAGTAATTGCCCTATTGTAAGGTCAGGTAAATTTTCCATTGGATAATATACAAGAAATACTAAATATTAGCGATCTGGTACCACTACTACCCATTGATTTGTAAACCCAGATATCCCGATGTTTGCAGGGTAATGGATGGAACTGACATACTCAGCATCCAGCCCACAAGAGTGCCAGCAAAAAGAAATAAAAAAGAGCACAGTGAGCCTATGAGCAAAAGTTTACTCCCATTAGAAAGGCCAAGTGGCTTAAATAGACAATACATAGAGTCATAGATGAACCAACATGATACTGAGTTCACATCTACTAAACAGAAAAACTTTTCTGCATCGACAACTTACACAAAAGAGGATAAGCCATAACAATCAGGATCATCAAGAAGCACAAACCCACACTAGAGCCCACGAAAGAAACGTGGCTGTCTCGCACGGCGACGACCTGTCTCCCTCTCGAAAAAGGCATGCCTGAAAAGGTTTTCTTTGAACCGAAGTCCAGTCGCCATTGATATCACTTGATCCCAGTGGAACTTCTGCAGCACTTTGCCCTTGTTGTCACAATGAAACATATGAAATGAACCGGAAGAATTGAAGCAATGTACCAGCGCATCTCCATTCTCGGAAACAATCATCCCACGAAACAAGGGATTCTCCACAACACTACTCATCTCTGTCACTGGACATTCAATCTGGTACTTGAGCGACCAGGTCTGGGTCTCGTAGTCCTGTAGCATGCATAAATTCACCATTTTGTAACTCCCATTTACCCAGCTAATGCCCATAGTACCATCCATCTCAAGCAAATATGGATACACCCCACGGGCATCAGTAGGATAATGCATTAACCTAAATGATTCACCGACTGTGTCGAAAACAACAATCACGCTTCCCTGCCGGCGGTAGCGGACCCAATGTAGGCTGTTGCGAAGGAAGACGGGCGGGCACTTGTTGACAAGCTGCAGCCCACCTCCGATGAAGTGCTTGACGGATGGTGAGGCTACAGGCTGCCCTATGCACCTTGGCTCCGCAGGGGAGCCCACCGTGAGAACGTAGTAGACAGCATCGTCAGCACCATATGACACGGCCCCTTTGCAGTAGATTACGCGGTACTCACCGGAGGAGCTGTGCGAATACATCCCTGCAACGCAGGCCCCGTTGAGCCTCGGCAATGCGATCCAATGGCGCGTGGCCGGGTTGCAGAGGTAGAAGCGGCCGTTGGAGAGGGAGAGTAGGATCAGCCCGTCGCAAGAGCCGTGGACCGCGTACCTGCGGCGGTGGTTGTAGTCGCTGAAACGGAGGACGGGCTGGCGCTCGGAGGGGCGTTGCCAGAGGTCGAGGGCGTCGAGGGCGGCGTCGACGAGGCCGCGGTTGTCGGAGGAGGCCTCGCCGCGGAAGGAGACGAGCGGGAGCGACGGTTGGTGCCGGTGGTGGGCGAGGAGGAAGTCCGCGGCGGAGGTGAGGCGGCGCCAGGCGCGGCAGACGGCGCGGCATCGGAGGATCGCCTTCGCCGGCAGGCGGATCAGGATCTCCCACAGAATGAGCTCCTCCGGGAGAACAGCGGCAGCGGCGGAGCGGTCCCGCGACCGTCCTGTTTTTGCCGTTTTCGCCATGGATCCCGCACCGCAGCCGAGCGCGTGCCGTTGGCTGCCGGGATCTATTGCCAGCGACCGATCGCCGGGGCACGGCCGATCGAGGGTTCCATCGTGTATTGCGGCGGAGAGGAGAGGTTTGCGGCGGCGGCAACGCCTGCAGAATGAGTGGGGATTTATTTCCTTTTTTTTTTTTGAGGCGCAAGTGTGGATTTATTTCCTTCCAGTCGGCGACAGTACAAAGATGCCACCACATCATCTTCTTGAAAATATGAGCCCAGTCTGCTTCCGAATTTTGGGCCTTTCTGATGTCGCCGATCCAACCCGCAACTTGAGAGCCTAGGCTTTCCTGGCCCATACTTGTACTTTTGCCATTCTCAATCTGGACTTATGTTATCTGTAACGGGTCCCCGGAAGTTCGGGAATGTCACAGAGGTGCACAAATCTTGGTTTCGTTTGCGACGAGGAAAGCCTGACCAGTTATTGCGGCACAAGAACTGGAGAAAAAGATAGATGATGCAGGCTAGATCGGTGCGCAGAAAGGGAGAGATATTTAGCTTCTTGGTTGCAGCGTTTTGGTGAGATTGAGGACGGGTAAAGCCACATTGACCTCAGCATCCTTCCATCTTTCGGGTTTTGATCATGTCTCTTCACCGCCGTCCGGTTCAGTTCTCTGATTCAGTTCTGTGTGCAAGCGTCTCCGTTTACGCTCGTGCCAGGACGAGTGCCTTGCATTCTTGCAAGGTTCTGCGGGGGCGCCTTCCGCCGGATGAGGACCTGAGCCAGCAGCATGGATAAGCGGAGCAGCGAAGTGGATGGAGCGTCATTGCCGCTCGCTCTGCGGCATTGTTCCGCCTCCCGGGGCCGCAGAAAGAAATGTTGTTCCTGACTCTGAAGATTATCGCACTGATGTGTCCTTGGTGCAATTCACATCATATCTATCGTACGTTGAACCCATCGTGGATTTCAAACCTCATCGTTTGCCACATTATGCTTTTGTTGAACATTGAGTGCCGAACAGCATGATCAGTAGGCTGATTGGTCAGACATTTTTTGTATCGCAGATCAAATTCGGATTAATTACCTGCTTCATAACTGGCCCAAAGAAACTTCAGCTACTCCAAAATAACAGGCTTCTGCACTGCCACGCCCCCAATTCCTATGTAGCTTCATGTTTAGAAAAGGCATCCTTTCCTCCAAAATGCCTCGCTTCCTATTTGCAACAGCCTATGGCATGTTTCTGGTACTGATAACGTGATAGTCTGCTCACTGCAAGCAGTTAAGAAGCACCCTGTGTATGTTGGTTTGCAAATTGCCAGTTTGTGTTTGCGATTGCACAATTCACCGGCCAACTATATCAAAGCAGTTACCATTTGGTCACAGCCTGGCCTCAAATGATTACATTACGTTCATCAATCAGTGTTCGACAAAAGGAAAAAGAAGCGCATCTGGCCGATGACGTGCAGCTAGTACAATTCTGAACAGATCAGGCATAATGCAGCAAATGTTCACAAAGATACACCATTGGCACTAAAGCATAAATGAATAACATCTTTTCACATGCCCCGCACAGTGCTCAAATGGCACGACATGTGCCACACCTAACTGTAAGACCAAAAATAACCACACCAGGTCATAGTCAGCAGCCTTTTCAGCTTCAGTTGTGCCTCCATTTCATCCATATGGGCATGCTTCAGCTTCAGGGTACTAAGCAGGCACCACCGCACCACTGCTGTTTGGCAGGTAGCATGAAGATTTCTTGCTGTTAGTAATGTAGCTATCTGCAAACTGCAAGTAACTCTCTAAATTTGCCAGCATATACATGCCAATACGCTGCCCTCATAGCTTATCAGTGGACACAATAAATGTTTGCAAAAGCCTTGCTCTTCATTTTCCATATTTCCAACCTTTCTAAGCTAAGCAGGACTTCTTCCTTAACACCCATAATTATTCTGAAGGCAATGCGTTGAAGCCTTTGACATAGCCAACACACATTTAGTCTTTTATACAGTGAAAAATCGGGAAAAGTTTCGAGCCCATACAAAGTTAAGGATAAAACTTATAAAGAAAATCAAAAAATAATTGTAAGGATAAGCTCATCTGATTAAGCAGCGAGAATAATAACTACTTTTTATTCTCCACACCTAGTTGTATCTCACAATAGATCTATCAAACACATCTTCCCAAATCTTGTATAGTGTCATAAGCAGTGTACTAATGGCTTATTCGTCCTCACTAGGTATTTGGCTCGTTGTTTGATCCGATTGACTGTCTATGGGATAAAAAATAGCAAATATATGGATCACTGGTCTTAATAAAACCTGGTTAGACCAACCTTCCTAAGATTATGAACCCCCAGTACCCTTGATCTTTACAGCAATTTACTATCAATACTGACATAAACAGACAGCATCCAAGTTGAAAAAGATAATACAGGACTATTAGCAACACAAAAACGAAATACTGGAGAACACGAAAAGAATTAAAGATGCGCAGTCAGCATATGAAGCATAACTTTTACTACTATTAGCATGGACAAGTGGTTTAGACTTGCAATACATCGATCCAAATACTGAGTTTAACCATCCTAAACAAATATTTACTTCATAGCCTAGTTACTCAAAGGTGGGCAAGATATAAGCATCAAGATCATGAAGGAAACACCATCTTACACTAAAGCCCTTGAAAGAAACGTGCCTTTCTCACACGACGACGGTCATTCCTCTGGAAGAACGCATGCTGGACAAGGCTTTCTTTGAACCATAGCCGAGTAGGCTTTGAAATAACACGATCCCATTGGAACTTTTCCTGCAGCAACTTGCCAGTGCTGTCGCAGTGAAACATATGCGAACTCAGAGGACAGAAAACAAGCACATTTCCATTCTCGGACAAAACCATCCCATCGACAAAGTCGTAGTTTCCAAAACTCCTCATTTCCAGCACTGGGAGTTGGATTCGGTATTTTATCAACCAGATCTTTGTCTCATAGTCCTGTAGCACCCATACTTTCATCGTTGTCCCAACACAAGGATCATGTATTTGGCTGATGCCAAGAGTACCGTCCATCTCAAGCAAACTCGGCTGGTCACAATTGTCATCCGTAGGAGAATTCATCCAGGTCAATGATTCACGAACCGTATCAAAAACTAGCACTCCTGTCCCACTGTCTCTGAGGTGAACCCAGTGTAGCCAGCCATGTAGCGAGACCGACCGGTAATTGGTCACGTACCACGGCCCAGTTGCCTGACAGTTCTCAATAACCTTGGCGCCATATAGAAGAGCCCACAGTAAGAACATAGCAGAAGGTATTTGCTGTCCCTTTGTATGCGGTTTTGGTACAGGATGCGGTACTCACCGGACGAGCCGTGTGGGTACAGCCCCAACACTCTGCAGCGTGTGAGATACACTGTCGCGTAGCCGGGTTGCAGATGTAGCAGACTCGGTCCTTGAAGACAGAGCACGAGCAGGCCGTCACAGGAGCCGTGGACCCAGTAGCGACGGCTGTGGTTGAAATCGTCGAAGCAGAGGACAGGCCGGCGCTCCACGGGGGATTGCCGTAGGTCGAACGCGTCGAGGGCGTTGTCGCGGCTGGCCTTGGGAGTCTCACCGCGGAAGGAGACGAGCGGGAGCGACGGCTGACGCCGGTGGTGAGCGAGGAGGAAATCGGGCGCGGAGGTGAGGCGGCGCCAGGAGTGGCAGACGGCACGGCGGCGGAGGAGCTCCTTCGCCGGCACGTGGACCAGGATCTCCCACACGACGAGCTCATCCGGGAGGACGGGAGCCGCGGCGCGGCGGACGCGCGCTCGTCTTGCTCTTGCGATTTGCGCCATTGCCCTGCGCAATCCACCGGTGAGGAGGGCTGCGGTCACCGATGGCTCGCCTGGGTGAAGGGTGGGCGGCGGATCTAGGTTTCCACGTGAGTGGCGGTGGTATGATTGCTGCTTGCAGGAGAGAGAGTGTGTGGTCGATGAATCCACCTGTGATAGAAGGAAGTGAAGGGACGGCTCCTCTGTTTCGTGTGATTTTTTTTTTTTTAGCGAACTCTGGGTCCTCACCATCATGAACGCCGCGCTGCGTAGCCGAGGCGGACTGTGCTGAAAAGGCGAGTCAAGCCCGGAAACCACCCTTTTCGGCCCGTAAGGCTCTCCGCACTCGTGTTCCTCTGTATCTTTCCTCTAAAAAGAATATTCCGTCCTGGTCATCGAGATTCTCTCCTCTAAACCAATTTCTCCCGCACCCATCGTTCCTCTATATCCTTCCTCTATCCCAACAAACTTATATTTTATTCACCTATCCCAACTACTATCTCCTCTCTCTCTTCACTTTTTTTTCCTTTTTTTTCTCCCCGTTCCCGCACCAGCAGCACCTTATCCGCACAGTCCGACTCTCTCGATCTCTCTCTCCCCGCGCCCTCTCCCCACTCGGCGGTGCGAGCTCCCCGCCTCCCCTCTCCCTCTCTCCCCGGAGCTCGTGAAGGCGGCGGCGGACGACCCGTTCCTCCCCGCGTCGCCCTCCTCCCTCCGCCCCGACCGGCCTTCCCCATCTCTTCCTCGTGCACGGATCGAGCGGCGAGCGGGGCCGGCGGAGGATGACGCGTCGTTCGGTGGGGAGATGACGGGGGATGAGCACGCGGGTGCGGAGCCGGTCGGTGAGGCGCAAGGCGCGGTCCATGTCGCCGCTCCCGCGGCGTCGCGCTCATCGTCGTCGTCCTCCACGGCCTCCTCCGCGTCCTCGACCTCGGCCAGGGGCTCCTCCCGGCGGGGAGCAAGCTGCTCCGACACAAGGCGGCGGGGATCCGGCCTCTACGCTCCTTCCCGGCCATCTCCACTGCACGGCGACGAGCATCTCTCTCCTTCCGGCCATCTCCTTCTCTCTCCTCTTCCGGCCATGTCGCTCGTCCACGACGACCTCCCCTGCATCGACGACGACGACCTCCGCCGCGGCAAGCCCACCTGCCACGTCGTCTACGGCGAGCCCATCGCGGTCCTCGCCGGCGACGCGCTGCTCCATCTCCGCGCGGGTTGGGATGGCGCGCGGTGGTAGGGATGGCGCGCGGTGGTGGGCCCCGCTCCTGTGGTAGAGGAGCTCCTCTACTTCCGCTAGATTTGGCGTGGGCAGGCGTTTACGCAACGATAGAGGAATCGGTAGAGGAGACCGGTGCAAGCGTTTTTCCGCTATTTGCTTCCTGAAGGAAGCGATGGCGTTGCCCAGTGCGGGCAGCCTAAGGCTGACTCCAACAGCGCGGATGCAAAAACGAGACGCATTCAACGATTTGGATCACGCACAGTAAAAAGAGCACGCAAGCAAAACTGGCCTTCTCCAACAGGGAACGCAAAAGCAAACGCAAAACTCGCACGCCGCCGTCGCCGCTCGCCCCGCGCCTCACCGCGTGCCACCGCGCACTGCCCCGCGTCGCCGCCTTCCCGCGAGCTCGCGCCACGCAGTCACGCCGCGGCCTCGCGCAGCTCCGCGCCCAAGTCGCCACGCAGCTCCACGCCGTCCCGCGCCCAAGTCGCCGCGCAGCTCCACGCCGTCCCGCACTCCGCGTCGCCACGAGCCCTGCGCACCGTCGCGCCGTTTGCTGCGGGGATAGGTCGCGCGCGACGCCGTTCGCCGCAGGGGCCGTGACGGGCCACCAGGCCGCGCGCCACGCAGCCGTCGCCCGCGTCGCCGCGCACGCGCTGCCGCTCGGGGCTCGCCCGCGCCGCCGCGCACAGCCATGGTGCCGCCCCCAAGCTCCCGCCAAGTAAGGACGAGCTCGGCCCGCACTCGAATCAAGGCCTCATCTGCGAAATCGAGCCCGCAGCAGATCGAATCGAGGTTCATCGTCGCTGCCGCCATGGAATTTCATTCGTGCTTCGTCCGCGGCGAACGGCGAGCACGGTCGCGCTTCGTCCGCCATGGCTGGTGCGCGCTCTGGCGCGAGGAAGAAGGAGGCGCTCAGCTGGCTTCGTTCGCTCTCGCTGCTCCCCGCCGCGGCCCCTCGCAGCCGATGCCGCCGAGCTCCGCCCCGCCGCGACGGCGCGCCCAGCCCCCGACGCCGCCGCGCTCCACCCCGTCCCCGGTGCCGCCGCGCTCCTCCCCGAGCCATGCGCCGCCTCTCCGCGCTGCCACCGCCACTCCCCTCGTGCGCCGCCGCCGCTCCCCAGCCCGCCGCTCGGCCACGTGTCACTCGCTCAGTCTTCTGCTGGGATGCATTTCGGGAGAGAGGAGAGCTATGTTTGCGCCGTCTCTCTCCTCGTTTGCAAAATGGATCACGCCTTTGCGCTGGCTGTTGGAGGAAGAATCAGGGAGGCACAGTGCGGCGGGGCACGCAAAGATGCGTTTGCGCTGCCCTGTTGAAGTCAGTCTAAGAGCGACTCCAACGGTCTAGCCAAATTTCACTCTCTATATTCCTATTTACCTATTCATTTAACTAAGATTCCCTCTCTATATTGTGGTATACTCCAACAGACTAGCCAAATCAGACTCTTTGTATACCTGACATATGGGACCTCTTGCATCATGAACTTGTCGGTGCCGGAGTACCAGTTGGGCGCGATGGACTCGGTGGACACCACTGGTGCCAGCCGCCGCTTGCGCGGCCGCGAGCAGGGCGATGCGCGCCAGGTCGACGCCGATGAGCCCGACGCTGCACCCCATGCCGGTGAGGCTGTAGGCCGCCACGTTCTCGTGCATGCAGAGACAGACCGCGCGCGACCCGCGACGCCAGTGACGGCGCCAGGGAGATTCTGGTCGACGGCAAGGGGGTCTTGTCGATACGACGGGGGCACAAGCTTCAGCGCGTCGGGGCAGGCCTGGGAGGCGAACACGTCGACAATGATGGGGCCGGGAGGGTGGAGATTGTTGTTGAGGTGCCGCGGCGGTGAAGAACGGCGGCGGGGAAAAACAGCGCGGCGGCGGCCTGGCTGCGGGATTTGGAAAAATGAGGGGTGAGTGAGGTGCACGGGTCACATGCGCACCCTCTGGCGCGATGAATTGACCGGAGACTCACCGGAGATAATGAATTTGGAGGCGGCGCGGTGAGGGTTGGTCAGCCGGGGTTGGGGAAGAGATGGTCTCGATCTCCTCTCTCACAGCGGGAATTGGACAATGAAGGCCATGTCCGTCGGTGAGGAGCTGCGGCAGCGAGTTTGGCGGGGCGGCGGAGGCCTGAGGCGGCGCGGCGCAGCTTGGGAAGGGAGGAGAGGTGCTCGGCGGCGGCGGCGGCGCGAGGGCGAGGTTGATGGCGGGAGGGCGCGCGGGAGAAAGGATTGGAGCGGGAAACACGAGCACGTGCGCGAGGATGGACTTGGCGAGTCGCGCGCGCTCGGGAAAGTTGGCGAGCGAAGCCGAGCGGATCGCGAGCGAGATGGCGAGGGGAGGAAGAAGGCGAGTCTGTTGGAAGTCGTTTTTACGTCAGTTTTTCTAATTTTGCCGATCCGGATGGCTTTACCGAGTTTGTTGGAGATGCTCTAACGTTATTTAATTCTTCTTCCCACGCGCGCGATGGGCGACGCAGCAGAGCCATGCAACTGGATGCAGAACGGGGACGCCCCGAAGCGAGCTTTGGCGGCGGCGAGAGGACGAAGGAGCTGACTCCGTCGGAAGTGGAGCGTCTTCGGGCGGAAGCGATGGCGGAGTTAGCCGCGAGGGACGACGACGACGACGATGGACCGGACGAGATCCTGTCCGACCAGGCCAGGGGCTTCCGCGAGTCGTGAAACGCGCAGTGGTACGGCGCCTTCGACGACGCCACGCGGATCCCTCCCATGCGCTTCACGGACGAGCCGCCCGACCCGCGCCGCCACATCGCCTTCCCGCGCACCACCCTGCAGGTCTTCTCCGTCGAGGTCGTCAAGCTGTGGAAGAAGAAGGGGCGCCGCCGGCCTGCCCTCGTCTGGCCGCTCCACGTGTACGGGCTGGTCGCCCTGCGCGACTCCATCGACTGCAACCGGAACGTACTCTTCTACCGCGCGCGGGACGACTGCCAGGTCCTCCTCGCCTCATCGCGTCGTCTTGAGCTCACCGGCCGTCGCGCGCCGTCACGCTGGTCGATCCCGCGACGTTCGAGGTCGATCTCAGAGCGAAGAACGGCGCCGCCACGGAAGCCGACGACGAGCGCCTCAGCTTCGTGGCGGCGGGGCTCCTCTGGGCGGGTGGGGACCTTCGCTCCACCCTGTTCAGACGGGATTACGCCAGCCAGCTCAGCACTGTGAGGCTCACGCTCGGCCTCCTCGTCCGCTCCGTGGAGGCCACGGTCGCCGTGCACGTCGCCGGTGGTGCTACGTGGCCGGACGACGGGCGCCGCGCGCGTCTCCGGATCGCGGCGGCGACGGCCAGCGTACCCGGCGAGGAAATCGTCCTGCTTGACTCCGGCGGGGTCGACGGTGGTCATCATCACGTCCCCGTTGCCGATGACGGCGGCGTCATGCTTTCGCGGCGTGTCGCTTCCGTTGAGCTTTCGGGGGAGCTCAAGGTTTCCGTCAAGGCGTGGAAAGGCGACGATGATCACCGTGTCGTGCAACGAGACGAGGCTGTTTTCAAGCCCAAGGAAGCTGGCAGAAGCTATGGCACGCTTGATTTAGGCTTCTGTCGAATGGACGTCACTGTCGCCTGGTCGCTTATTTCATCGACTTAGTTGCTGGATCGAAAACGCAAAAGTATGACTAACTTATGTACAAACGTTTAATAAACTTCTTTTAGAACTCGGTGCTGTGGCGATTTAGTTATCTCTTGTGGCTTCCTAGCCTACAGCATGTTTCTGGTACTGATAACGTAATAGTTTGCCCACTGCAAGAACCCTGTAATATGTTGGTTTAAAAATTGTCAGTTGTGATTGCAAATTCAGTGGCCAAACTATTAAAAAAGCAGTTTCCATTTGCTCACAGCCTCACATAACTACATTATGTCCATGCATCAGTGTTCACCCAAAAAAAAAAAAACACATCAGGCCAATGACACGTAACCGATACAATTCTAAAAGGATCACCCACAACCACAATGCAGCAAATGTTCACAAACATACACCATCAGCACTAGAGCATAATATCTTCGCAACTGCCCAGCACACTGCTGAAACACAGCATGTACCACAGTACCACACGAGTATAAGACCAAGAAACAAAACAGCACCGAGTCATAGCCTTTACAGCTTTGGTTGTGCCTACATTTTATCCATTTGGTCATGCTTCAGCTTCAGGGTACTAGGCAGGCACCACCGCACCACTTCTATTTGGCAGGTAGCATGAAGGCTTCTTGCTGGTAGCAATGTAGCTATTTGCCCACTGCAAGTAATTCTCCAAATTTGCCTACATGCCAATAATGCTGGCCCCATAGCTTATCAGTGGACATGATAAATGATATATGTTTGTTTGCAAAACCTTGCTCTTCCTTTTCCAAATTCCAAACCCTTTCAAAGCGAACTTCTTCCTTGCTCTTCTTTTCCCACATTCCCAACCCTTTCTAAGGAAAGCAGAACTTCTTCCTTAACACCCATAAAAATTCTGAAGACAATGAGTTGAAGCCGTTGACATAGCCAACCCACATTCAGTTTTTTGTACTCAAAACATTTTCCGGTCAATACAAAGTTAAAGATGCAACTTATAAAGCAAATCAGAAAACAAGTGCTAGGATAAGCTCAACTAATTACACGCAGCAAGAAGAATAGCTACTTTTTATTTCCGCACCTAGTTGTATCTCACAATAGATCTCTCAACATCTTCCATATTCTTGTCTACTGTCATCAGCAGTGCACTAATGGCTTATTTGTCCGCACTAGGTACTTGGCTCGTTATTAGATCAGCATAGCATCCAAGTTGAACTAAGTCCTGTACTGTCGGCATATGCTATGCAGGAGAAGTAACACAAAAACGAAATACTTGAGAAAAGAAAAGAATTAAAGAAGCAAAGTCAGCGTATGAAGCATACTTTTACTACCATTAGCATGGCAAAGTGGTTTAGACTTGCAATACATAGAGCCAGATACCGAGTTTCAGCATCCTTAACAGAAATATTTTCTTCATAGCCTAGTTACTCAAAGTGGGCAAGATAAAAACATCAAGATCATCAGGAAACACCATCTTACACTAGAGCCCTTCAAAGAAACGTGGGACGATCGTCTGTCCTCTGGAAGAACGCATGCCGGACCAGGCTTTCTTTGAACCACAGCCGAGTAGGCCTTGAATCTACACGATCCCATTGGAACTTCTGCAGCACCTTGCCAGTGCTGTCGCACTGAAACATACGCGAATTACTCTGAGTTTCACCATCCTAAACAGAAATATTTTCTTCATAGCCTAGTTACTCAAAGCGGGCAAGATATAAACATCAAGATCATCAGGAAACACCATCTTACACTAGAGCCCTTCAAAGAAACGTGGGACGATCGTCTGTCCTCTGGAAGAACGCATGCCGGACCAGGCTTTCTTTGAACCACATCCGAGTAGGCCTTGAATCTACACGATCCCATTGGAACTTCTGCAGCACCTTGCCAGTGCTGTCGCACTGAAACATATGCGAATTACTGTGACTGTAAACCAGCACATCTCCATCCTCAGACAAAACCATCCCATCGACAAAACTGTACTTTGCAATACTCCTCAATTCCAGCACCGGAAATTTGATTTGGTACATCATCAACCAGACCTCTGCCTCATAGTCCTCTAGCACCCATACTTTCATCACTGTCGCACCACAAGGATCATGTATTTGGCTGATGCCAAGAATACCGTCCATCTCAAGCAAACTCGGCTGGTAACAATTGTCATCCGTAGGAGCCCTCATCCAGGTGAATGCTTCATCAACCGTATCAAAAACTAGCACTCCTGTCCCCCCCTCGTCTCTGTTGTGAACCCAGTGTAGCCAGCCGTGTAGCAAGACCGACCGATAATTTGTCACATATGACGGCCCAGTTGCCTGGCAGTTCTCAATGACCCTTCGCGCCATAGAGGAGCCCACAGTGAGAACATAGCAGAAAGTATTGTCATCCTCCTCTTGTATGGGGTTGTCGTACAGGATGCGGTACTCACCGGACCAGCCGTGCGGGTACAGCCCCAATACATTGCAGCGTGTGAGATTGGGCAGCGAGATCCACTGGTCCGTAGCCGGGTTGCAGATGTAGTAGGATCGGTCCCTGGAGACGGAGAGCACGAGCAGGCCGTCACAGGAGGCGTAGACCCAGTAGTGAGGGCGGTCCTTGCACTCGTTGAAGCAGAGGACACGACGGCGCTCGACGGGGGATCGCCAGAGATCCAACGCGTCGAGGGCGTCGCCACGGCTCGGAGACGAGGCGTGGATCCAGTTGGGAGTCGGATCGCTGAAGGAGACGAGCGGGAGCGTCGGCTGGCGCCGGTGGTGAGCGAGGAGGAAGTCGGCCGTGGCGGTGAGGCGGCGCCAGGAGCGGCAGACCGCGCGGCAGCGGAGGAGCTCCTTCACCGGCACGTGGACGAGGATCTCCCACACGACGAGATCATCCGGGAGCGCCCCTCCAGCTCTGGCGGTTTGCGCCATGGCCCCGCGCAATCCACCGCTGAGGAGGGCCGCTATCACCGGTGGCTCGCCCCGCAGGCGGCGGATCTAGGGGTTGAACGTCGGCGGCGGCGCAGGCGCGGCGGAATGTGGTCGCTGCTCGCAGTGTGTGGCTGACTGGCTGATCAATCTCTCAGTGAAGGGTGGCTGTCTCGTTCGCCGAAGAGATCGGGCCCTCTTTGGGCCAGAATCCCTTTGGGCCTGGACTTCGTAAATCTCTTGAGACCGTATTGTCGGAATATTTGCCGTTAGTGTGCTCAAAAAACAAAAAGGAATATTTGCCGTTCGTTTCAGTGCATTTCGACGAGGATACAAAACAACAATACCGAAAATTGCACAATTCACGGGAAAAATCCAGATTGAAAACAGCACATAACAGAAAGCTTTTTTTTTTTAAATGGAAAGGTGCTTCTATTAACTCACAGGCACAGCTAAATCGCTGGCAACCAGTTCTTGAATGCAAATTGGTAAGGCCTCAAACAACAGATCAGCACTTACCGGACACTCTACTCCAGAGCAGCTAGGAGAAAAGAAGGGGAGAAAAGAAGAACCCAACTCTGCCTTGCACACGGTGTTGACTGTTACACAGCAGAAGTTCTGAAAGTGCTTGTGAAGGAGAAAGCAGAGAAGCAGAAAGCTGTGCATAGATGGCACAAACCTGCAGTAGGAGTCCTGAAAATTAATTGTGATGGTGCACATAACCATGAGACGAAATCAGGTGGCTGGGGGTTTGTCATCAGGGATCATGAAGGAGATGTGATGATGGCGGGAAGAGGAAATATTCAGAGATCTGCTGACGCTTTCCATGCTGAAACATTGGCATGTTGGCATGGTGTTAGGGCGGCAATGGAGGCAGGCATGGGACATGTTATTCTGGAAACGGACTCACTAACCCTGAGACAAGCTCTTTGTTCAAACGACTACAACAGGTCGGAGGCGGGAGTTATGATCATTGAGACCAAGATGATGCTCCAGTATGATTTCATTAGTTCCACTGTTTCTTATCAGGCAAGAGATGGCAATGAAGTGGCACATGAGTTGGCCAAGTTAGGTTGTGTGTGTAAAACGGATACTGCTCCATTGTTGGACCGTATTCCGAGTTGTATTCAGAATATGGTTGCCTGCGATTCTGCGGCACGTTCGGTCTAATGGAATTTGCAGTTCCTATCAAAAAGAAAATTGCACAATTCACGGGAAAAATCCAGATTGAAAACAGCACATAACAGAAAGCTTTTTTTTTTAAATGGAAAGGTGCTTCTATTAACTCACGGGCACAGCTAAATCGCTGGCAACCAGTTCTTGAATGCAAATTGGTAAGGCCTCAAACAACAGATCAGCACTTACCGGACACTCTACTCCAGAGCAGCTAAACAATGCGCTACTCTATTACATTCACGGGGTTTACATGACAGAAAGTTGATGTTAGTTACCCTCTCCTTTCTTCTGTCGCTAGACTCATCGATGCATGTGAGGAAAAGTAGTAACTCAATGGGTTGCAACTAAAACAGGGTTCCTTCGAATTGGTCATGGCCCAGAAGATCATCGCACTAATGTGTCCCAGTGCATTTCAGACCACATCATGTATCATACCTTGACTCCACCTTGGATATTTCATGAACCTAATTATGCATTATTTAGTAAACAGGGTGGAACATGAGGAGCAGCGCAGCATGTTGTTTAGCAGGCTGAGTTTGGCATCAGATTACAAGGCAACACAGTATCTCATGTGGGTCCCAAGGTTACAAGGGAAGAATTACCACATTCTCAGTCCTGCTAGTAGTGTGTCATTCATTATCCCGAGTATTACACTTATATTTCTCAGTAACAAATAAAATTACTCCTTCATTCTAATTTATTTTCCAATTGGTCATTAGCTAGAGCCTAAATCCAGGTCCATACGTATGAAACACAGTCTGAGTTCTCCAATGCTGGAGAGAGTCTGAAAGGAATAAGTCACCCCTCAAAGAGTATACCATGATTGAAGAACAATGAACGTCTCTTCATCGTGAAAAATATGCGTAAACATGACATTGTGCTCCTCTAGAACTCAAATCATTTTGACAGAATGCATATTGCTAGTCCTTTGTTTGGAATCAGGAGGCCAGTCCGCATTGCTCCAGGATAGAAGGTGGTATATCAACATCTGTTACCTTGAACTCTGGCACTAACGATGATATGACATCCACCACAAATGGGATGCTGTAATTATAAGTTCCATGAATGACGTTAGTATACATTAATCAAAAGAACGTCTAATATTGAACATGGAGTATGGGGATAACCTTGAGTCATCATCCAACAAGAAACTACTGCTCACTGCATTATTTGAATCCGCTGTCATCCTTATTCTCATACCTGAGATAACCTGCAGTCAAAGAGCTCTCATCAACAGAAGCCAAACCTTAGTTGCAAAATAATATGGATACAAACACAGATCGACATATTAAAATATGAAGAGTCTGGAAATTAAATTAAGTGTAACAAGCTTACGTCTGATGAAACACTGTGGGTACCAATACAGTGTGCTGATTGGACATATTTATCATCCCAATACATTGTGCTGATTCGATATAGCTGCTGCATGCTAAGAACCTGAAAGTTTACAAAATGAGAGACAAAGTCGTACCCACAGACCTTAATGGCTAACTGAAATTGATTGAGTTCAAATATCACTTACAGGGCACAAATCACTTGTGATTTCTTTCAATGTCAAGTTTGGCTTCTCATGAATAACCTAATAATACAAATCGTTGCGTTTCTATCTCAGGAAGATGAGGGTAAAACATCAGAGAGTTAGGACACCTACAAGGAATCTAACAGCCTGCCTAATATGTGCCAGTTCATCCCAGGAACGACCTGCATACTATGTACCACATACAATTAGCAGACAAATAAAATAGTACAGTACAAAATAATTGAAAATAGCTTATCAATACCTGTTCACTTTCATGGCACCACTGTTCTAACTCTGCCAGTCCAGCTTTTACATATTCCCCATTGCTAAATGAGCAGCAATCACGTTGGAGAAGCAAACTACAAGATGCGGAACATCTTAAACATTAATGTCTTGTTTGAGTGAAAAATAGAAGTATGTGACAACGAGAAAAAGGATGAACTCCAACCTGTTAAACAACTGGACATTAATATATGAAAAGATTTGGGTGAACACCTTGCTAATTAAGAATGAAGGGATCTGTATTTTTAATAGAAGATACGTAAGCATATTTCCACATAAAAATTACTATGTGAACTCATCTTATACATACATAATTTGCTTTTGAAGCATTCAAGTAGTTTGTTAATAGTTTCACAATATTCTGCCAGTGACCTAACAGAGTTTGTTGTGACAAGGCATTTGCTTGAGATCTAGATCCTTTAATTAGGCTAGCACGAGATGTTCTTGGTGCCTGCAAAAATGGGCGTTAGTAATACAATTCTTGAAGTTTAGCCCTTTTTATTACAAACTAAAAGGCGTCCTAGTGCCATTTGTTCACACCTGGATGCAAAGACCAAGTAATGGAGACATCTCTTTCTTCAAGTTGTCTCTTATCATTCCATACAACTTCCCAAGGTAAGCTGTAAGCTGCTGCTTGAAAAGTAGGGCAGGATACTTGGCTTCGATATAACGAGCCCCGGTGCTCAGGAGCGGAGTTCGGCCAACCTGGGATCCGGTGCCCACTTGCTCGGTGTAATTTTCTGAAGATCAGGGTGTGTTTAAGTCTAAAAGCTAACCAAATCAGCTCAAATGAAATCGCAGCAAAACAAGGCAGCCCCTCACCCATTGCCCCCCCTTGTGGTGAGTTGCTGGCTCCGCCAGTGTCAGTGCTCTGTGATGATGATTGAATTAACATCGGTTTTCAGAATGATCGAGTAGAAAAACTCAGATTAAAACATCCATGCCAAGAAAAAAAAAACAGAGATATGAAGTATTCCTTACCGCTGACATCCTACCAAATAATTAAGTAGATCCCCTTCGTCTTTGAGGAACGGGTCCAACTACTGCAGATTGTTTAAATGTTCGTTGTAGGAGCACGAGTAATATGGATGAATTTGAGAGCCAATATGCTAACTTGTCATTATTGTCTTGGTCCTGTGGAAAGGAATAAGTTGAAACTCACTACCCTTCTACTCTTTTCCAAACATATTTTTGAATCCATAAAGTTAAATATTATTTTTCAAACTCCTGATTTGCCAAAAGAAAATATATCGCTATATTATGTTAACGCAAAAAAATATGCTTGTTATTTGTTAACTATATACACTTCACACGATACTATTGTATGCTCCCCAACAGTGCCCCTCTTACCTTCAAAAGGGTAAGTGGCGTACTGTAAAAGAGTTCATGCAATAGTGCATATTCAAATAATCAAATAATGATGCAGTACTGCATATAATGCTTTTACACGTGATTTGATAATTTTTAAGTTTTGATACAAAGGACCCTTTTTAAAAGCTCAATCATTAGGAGACAAGGTTTTGTATAGACATTTTCCTATTTACCTCAATGAATTTGACATATTATGTCACTTTAGAAAGTTTCTCAAATTAAGAGACACTGTTTGTAACACGTTTTGTCGTAGAGACGTTATTAGAGATATTTTGTAAAGTGTAGATACAAAATTTTGTAGATCCCTTTTTGAGACAGTTTCTATTTGACTTAACTCGTAGAGGCAAAATTAGAGGCAAATCTTTTGTTACTCTAGAGACACTATTTACTTATTTAGAAAACCAAGATACATTGTATACTACTTAAAACAATGGAATAATAAGTATTAGCAAGTTGTGATGTGAGGTTGAGTTGGCTAGTGGAAATGAAGTACACTTTCTATGAGGTTTGAGTTCAAGTACTAGTCATGATACACAAAGCAAATTTTAATAATTTAATTTTAGTACAGTTAGGGTGTCGAGATAATATTATACAAAGTGTCCCTTAGTTAAAGAGACATTGGAGGTAGTAACACATCTATGACACTTTGGAAATGTCTCTTCGACTATGTAAAGACAATATAAATTGTCTCAAGAAGGCATAGACATTGTCCCTACAAGCAATTTGTGCTGTAAGGGCAATAGGTGTCTAGGAGTCCAATCCGAAATTGTGAACAGATATGTTGCTGCAAACCAACAATGTTTTATCTTGTCACTGTGGCGTTTGGACCTGTTCTTCATAGAAAGTTACTTAATGTTAACCATAATATCCAACTAGATGTGCTACTCACTAACCTCTGTTGCACTTGATATACTCTGAATAATACGGTCGAAAACAACAGTTCTTTCAGCTTCAAATGATTTCCAGTGTAAAAGGCACCTGTAGACCACAACAGCTGCAATAGGCCTACCGTTGGAGAATCCCAGATCTTGACATACATGCATAATCAATATGTCTACGTTTTCCTGGAGCACAAAGTCGGCAATCATGACACAGGAAGTACATCTGAACAACATGAGGATAAAAAATAACTGGACAACTATCCTTCCATAAACAAGGAAAAAAAGAACATACACTAGTCTAGTTAGCACCAAACATGTCAGAGAGAAACTTCAAGAAACAAGATTTTGCATATAGTGCTACAAAATACTAAAATGATAAGAACATAACATATGCTATGGTTTCTTACTGGATATCCTAATTATAATAGCTTGGATTTCCTGTTCGAAAAAACAAACCTCCTTATAGTCTATGTCATTCAGATCCGATGATGATGGAAGCAGGGGTGATTGGACATAAACAACCGTCAATTTCACCTGATTCACTATGTCACTTGGCGTCTTGCTAAATATATGTCCAGTGTTATGCTTGGACATGAGGCAATCCCCCTTTACAATGACACTTTGTACAAGGAATTCGTCATAGCACTGCCAGTCCTGCGGTACCACTGGTCGCTGTTCCATTGTTACAGTGACATTTGATGTGGAACGTGGTCTCATAAAGCCACTAGGCGGCTCAATATAATACAAGCTTGTCGTCTTTAATATGCCGAAATTGAAAGCAACATAGTGATCTGTCTTGTTAGTCAACTGCACGATGCAAGGGATCCGCTTGTTTAGCTCCAAGCAAAAGCGGAGCTCAAGAGGGTGATCTCCAGCAAATCCTTTAGGCTTTAGGTCGGACATAATCTGCATTAAAGGACCCATTAAGTTAGCGTGGGGATGTACTTTTGACAACTTTAGAGAACATGAAAAATTCGCTCTGCAGATAGTATGATTTAGCTACAAGCAGTAAATAATACCATCATTTCTATAGTTAGAGTTTGAAGTGTAATATTATTATGTTACACTACAATGTTGTGCACATTTCTGCATATAGAAATTCAAGTGAACTGTTGACTTCAGAGCTCTTGTGTTCCAGTCGTGCCTGACACAATTTTAATTAAAGATACAACCATCATACATGTCAGTGATCAAGTGCACTACCTCCATTTCCCACTAGTTTAAGCTTCAGGGTCCAACCGATCGATGCATGCAAAACAGTAGTATGCACATGGCATGAGCTTGCACACATGCTAGAAGAATATATGATATTAGCATACAAATATTACCACTTTAGCAGTTAATTTTGAAACTAAAACAAAAAGGTTTAGCCTAAGATAGTTAGCATGGTAGTATGTTTTAGCACAAAAGTTAGGTATGCGTCTACAGTCCAAATGACAAGATAGCAAAGATGCGCTTCACTGCCCCCTTTTTAAAAATGAGAACGAATCATATCGACCAAGAATAACATCAAGAAAGGGAAATGTTAATCGCACTTGTGTGCATCCATAGAACAGACTAGGGATTGACCAAAGAGGAGTATTTTAGATCCAGGAGGAATGAATAAAACAAGTGAGCTCTATGAAAATGAAGATTAGTAATTCCAGGGCAACCAGTAGGGACTTTGATCCTGATTTGAATCCAGTAAGATCATCCACGCACGATAGCATTGGCAAGGTAGCATTCCCTCAATCTCCTTTTTTTTGTATTATGATACATATTTGCCCCCAAGGCCCACTACTTGTATTCTTACTCTAGACAAGGCTAATTGTTTTTCTTTTGCTTTATGCTTCATACTCTTTTCAAAGAAGAGAGTATTGAGAAATATTCCAGAAGTTTAAAAAGTTTAAGTAACCAAGATACTTGATAATAACAGCATATATGGGATGTTTGATGCCTCTCTAGAAGAGAAAAATAACATACACATTTCTTATGGCCCATTCTCGTGAAATAAAATATTAAGAAAATTTATGGTTTCCCTTCCATAAGTAACAGTACCTTGTCAGCTGGTTGCATTTCCTCATTGTTGACATAGCAATTTATACCTTCCCCTCTATTAAGGCTGTCAATAATTTCTTTTGTTAAGGCCTCTCGTTTCGATTAACTTTGACACAGCTTAGACCAATCTCAAGGCAACATTTTATTTGTTTGCAGTCTGTTTCTGATGGTGTTTCTTTTAGCCTGTTGCTCCAGTTCTGAAGTACCTGCAAAGTTAGAACAGAGATCAAAATACTACACAAAGATGCAAATGTAAATGAATTGTCAAAATGGCATCTATCTTCAAGGTTTAAATACAACTTCTTACAGCTTCCACAAAAGCCTGGTAGGAAGTTACAGTATTGAAACTGAAAGGGTCAATCCTTTTCCCGGTTATGATCTCTATGATTATTGCACCCAAACTATATATGTCTGCCTTCGTTGTAATTACATGGCTGTATATGTACTCTGGTGCTATGTAACCTCTGCATTTTGACACGAGAGTTTCATCTTTAGAAGTGTTCAAAGAATTACACAGATCCTGCAAGATTATAAAGAAACAGACTATATCCGAGCAATAAACTTACAATGATCCTGCAGGATTTGTTGTGCGTGTTTGAGTTCTTTCTCATCCAAGTGTCTTGAGAGACCAAAGTCCGCCACTTTTGGCACCATGTTGTCATCGAGTAAATATTAGCAGGTTTTAGGTCCAAGTGGATAATGGAACCATTAGTTTGAAATTTACATTCCTCATGAAGGTAATGTATACCACAGCAAACTCCCTTAATTATTTTATAACGTGTGTCCCAATCAAATCCAGAAGATTCATCTGCATTTATAACCCGACATATGAGTCACCTCTTGTTTACTTTGCCTCTCTCTCTTGTCATCTGAAATGGACTTTGCTTCTCATATTTGGCTCAATGACACACAAAAGAATTGAATAGTTTTCGTATTTCAACCAATAGATTCCCACTTGTCATTCCAGTGCTTCTAATAGGCACCCAAGCAATTTGTCAAGCCAGAGTTCCGTGCTAGTAGGGTTTGGATTGGATATGCATTTTGGTGCTTGATTGCATGAATTATGGAGGATGGGAGGGTTCATTGACAATGAACGAAACTGGGGATAAAGTGGTTTTCCCTACAAGAATGATATCAGAATATCGCTTGTCTTTATGCTCAACTGCTCCAGCTAATGTATGGAAGGATTGTAAAATAATAATAAAAAAGAACAAAAAACCCCTGTAATATATATCCTCTTTCATTCATGCAAAAAATGTTATGATCATACCTGAAAGATGCACATCAAGGCTTCCATTTGACAGATACTCTAAGCAGAGAAGCCTCTGTTGCATCTCCGCAAAAATGTACTTCCCATCGAAATCTAGACATTCATTTTTGTTTCATAACAGTAGCCTAGAAATCGTACTGTATTCGGGTGCTTAAGCTTCATAAGATGGTAAACCTCATTTTCAAATTGTTTCTCCTGAACTCCTGGCTTTAACTGGTCAAGCTTCTTTACAGCAACCAGTTTTTCATTTTGTAGCAACCCCTGCTTAAACTCTCGTATTAATATAGATGTAGGATCCTGGATGAAATCTGGTTACATAAATTTGACATAATGGAAAAGATGTGTTTTTATCTTACCTTGTACACCTTACCAAAACCACCTTCACCAAGTAATTGCTTATCATTAAAGTCGTTTGTGATCTTCCTCAAATATTCTAATGGCAGATTGTGTGGTTCTGAACTTTGATTGTGTAATATGCTCTCCAGCATATCATGCCTACCAGATTCACCATCCATTCCTTTTTCTAAAAAAAAGGATGTAAGAACATAAACACTTTAGCATAATAGGTAACCAGTGTTTGTCTTCCACAGGGCGCATAGTGCCTCTAATAAGCTATGTTGTGAATGATTTCACCAAGACATCATAGCTGTACAACAGAAGGCAAAATAAATTGCATCAACATGTACAAATCCGAGAAGAAAACTGTTAGGTGTCTTGCATTCGCGCTGAAAAATAATTCAAATGAAGAGTGAACATGCTAGGAATTACATATTTTCTATGAAGCAGCCACCTTTCTTCTGTCATTCTGTAAGATACCTTAGCTAAGAGCAGCCTGCACGTATGGTTAGGGCAAGCTGCAGGGCAACCTGTGTTGAACTAGGTGGTGAACTGTGGCTGGCTGGTCAGCAGTTTGTATTTTGGTGCTTTGCTCTAAAAGGCTAAGAAAGGTGATGCAGAAACTGATATTAATCCAGCGCAATCTAAGCCAACTAACTTTTGGATATCAGCAGAGTACAAGCAATAGCATGGACATGCATAAAAATGAAGTCGTGCTCCAAGGTCCATAACTTCTTAACAAGAGGCATGCTGCTAAAAAAACCTAGGGAAAGCATGTTGAGAGAAAAAGGTTACAACTAACCTGGAGAAGACATTCAGACCGTCAAGAGAGACGTGGACTAGCCTCCATGAAACCAATCAAGACAAAGGGGGTCCTGCGATGAAGCAACAAAGGAGCGAGAACCATTATAAAGTGGTTGAGAGTTGACCTTAGAGGGTATGCGAAGCATGTGATGAAACACATACTAATCTACAGGCACATGGAAGTTGCTGACAACGTTGACACTAAATAACAAAGCCTGGGGTTTTGCGAAATCCACTATTAAACAAAACACCATCGAATATTTTTTTGCATTCAGAAGCTTTTAATTTCTATGACAGATATTCAGTAGAATGTAAACCACAAGAAAATTAATCAAAAAGAAGAGAGATGAAAGGGAGGGAGGGGGTTGTAATCCAGACGAGCAGACAAGCCTGACAGGTTTCAAGTGTGAGCACGAATAATCCATGGTGTGATAAAGCAGCTAAGCAACTGACAAGTCTGTTCTCCCCCTGCTATAATTTTTTTAATAAACTGCTAACTTATCGATTGCCTGATTGCCGATTGGTACAGAGTTCAGTTGGTACACTAGAACAACGACAGGGGTAGCGGAAAAATAGTAGATAAAAGATTAGCTTACCATTTAACACGCTCAAATTTCAGTTGAACCTACAGCTGGCGACGGGGGCAGCCAGCCAAGGTGCCCGCGAGGCAGACAAGAGGCAACCCGAGCTCTACATGGTGCGTTAGACCGTGCCACCATGGGCAAAGCCAGACGAGGGGCCCCGGCTGGTCCGCCAACTCAACGGTGGCGTTGTGTCGCCACTCGCCAGGCGACTGCCTAAGCCGTGGGACTCAGAGGCCACGCCATCGGCGGCGAAGACATTTCGTCAAACGACTGGCAGGCGACGGCTGCGGCGGCGACGTTGGTCTGCACTGCAGGGGTCTTCATCGAACCGCTCCAACTCAAAGGTAGCGCCGAGGACAGGATGCGGCCATCACGGACCAAAGCGAGAGGGGCAGCGGCTGCTGGACCAGCGGGTGAAGGCTGTGGGCGGCGACTGGGGGTCTGAGCCGGGGAACAGACGGAGAGGGTGGCGCAAGGGAAGGAGCACGAGTGGGAGTTGGCGTCGGCACCGTTGTCCTTTGAATTTTTTTCTTCAAAAAAAAAATAATGAGCAGGAGCACCACAGTGACCGCACTTTGATATAAGAAAATATCATGAAACAGTATTTACAAGAGTTGTGATAATCAAACGGAAAACTAAACACCAAGACATATACACTGTGTTTGGATGTTGGTATTGAGGGGCAGAATTCGGCATTTGTATTGGCTCGCCTCCAATTCCGTTGTTTCGATGTCGATGGCATTCGTTCACGGAAACGACGTCGAATGCCAAAACGCTTTCGCCTGTGCCCGCGTACCCTTCGCTCGATTCCGAGCCCCCGCCCTCTGTATTCAGGCGAAACGCGCTCCCTTTTCCCCTCCCCGCCTCCTGAGCGCGTATCTGCAGAGAAGAGAAGGGGAAGAGGCGATGGCGACTCGGCGGCGCAGCTGAGTCGGCCCCCATCCTTCCCCGACGTTCTTCCCCTCAGAATCGAGCCTCCCTCTATCCCTCCCTCCCTCTCTGCAAAATCGACCCGCCCTCATCCCCTGCGCCCTCAATCCGCCATGGATGAGCAGAGCCCAAGCTCCTCCAGCAGCAGCCCGTGGAGGGGTTGTCCCACGTTCCCTGCCAAACCTCCAGAGATCTGATTGCTCTCTAATCCCCTCCCCTTCAAATCCCTAGATTTTTCTGTGAACAAACTAACTTTCTATTCTTTTCTGCTGGGTAGGACAGGACAGGTTTGTCGGGCAACTGAAGGTAATTGCTCATAATTCCCAGATTTTTTTTTTTGGCAATTAGTGTCATGTATGATGTACTGCCTGCCTGTACTGCCAATTTGTGATGTGCCTGTGTGATCTCTTTCTTACAAATATGAACACTGCATTTTATTGTAGCTCGTCATGTCAGACTACTCCCCCTCTTTGGGCATTGGAGAATCTGTGGAGTCCCATTGACTTTGGAATTGGGATTGAGTTACTTGAGATGTCCAACTCCAGAGACTGTCGTGCACACGAAGATTGAAATTGCTACAGGATCCAAACTATTGACTATACTCAAGAGAGTTACAATGTATCACTGAAGAAAACAAAAGAAGAAAGAGGCGACGGATTATATTGCCGGAACTCTATTTTGAATCATGTCAGACTTAGAGTTACAATGTTGAATGAGAAGAATGGCTCTTGAATGAGCTTATGTAATACTTAATTAGATGCCTTGTTGTTATGGACCTAAATTTGTGATGTGTACTTTATCTCCTACTGCTGGACAAGTTGTTGCTACTTGTAAGTGACGCGGAACCTATTTTATGTCATGTTATTGTTTCTTTGATGGCTCCTGTGATCAATATTTATGCTGCTGATTTGTGATCAGTATTTTTAAAAATGTTGTTGTCATGTTTTCGAATTTTTCAGAATATTACTGCTGTTATGATCTTTTTCGGCAATATTATCATGTTTTTTTTCTTCAAAATGATATATATCGATTCAAATATATGCACAGTTGTCTAGAATATATTTTCATACATGTACAGATTGTATGTAGTTCAAGCGTTACAATTCAGCAGTTTGTACATTCAAACAAGAATTGGAATTGGCTGCTACCTTTGAATTCTAGCTACCAATTACATGCACACCCAAACAGCAGCATTGGCATTGCAGGCCATTTCCAATTCAGCTCATCTTTGGTATTGTAGGTCCAATGCAATTCTGCACCTTCAATTCCAACATCCAAACGCACCCATAGTGTTGTTATGAAAAAAAATGTAGCTGGTCTACCTTGATCTGCAATCAAAGCGAAGTGTTTCAGGTTTCTGCCATCGTTGACTAGTTTACAAGAATAATGAAAATGGAGAAAAACGGAATTATAACTTCTACAAGAGTGTGAACCATATTCTATTGGGAGTTAGTAGCAAGGAAAGCTTCAATGCACTTATAGGAAGTTAAAGATACACAACTTCTAAAGCAAACTGGGAGGAAACTGGGAACCTAATTGAAGGATAAAACTCATATAATTGTGCAACAAGAATCAATCTCTTGAAACACATCTTCACTAATCTTGAATACTGTGTCAGCAGTTGTTTATTCAAGGCCCAAATTGTTCATCTTAACTTATTTTTCCTCGTTGTTGCTAAGATCTGGTTGAATGTATACATAGGAAATATTACAGGTTACAGGTATGGTTTTCTTACGAAACCTGGTTCTACCAACTTCCCTACGATTAGTAACTTATGAGGGAATGATCATCAATACTGCAATACAAGAAACAACATATGAGTTTGTGGAGTTGTTCCACAAGTTGTGTATTGTCAGCGTTTTGTATGCAGGAGCAACAACACATAAGCAAAACACTGGGGAAATGAAAAAACCACATTCAACCTAAATTTTGCCATCATTAGCATATCAAAGTGATTCAAACACACAACATAGTCATACACGAAGAAAGCCATATACGGAGTTCAACCATCCTGAACAGAGATATTGTTTACATAACCTAGTTACTCGAAGGTGAATAAGTCGTAAGCATCAAGATCACCACGAAACACCATCTCACTCTAGAGCCCTCGAAAGAATCGTGGCTGTTTCACACGAGCCCTGCCTTGTCTGTGGAAGAATGCATGGCATACAAGGCTTTCTTTGAACCACTGTCTAGTAGGAAAAGAATGCACACAGTCCCATTGGAATTTTTGCAGCAACTTACCCTTGTTGTCACAATAAAACAGATGATCATTATAGTCACAATAGATCAGCATATCCCCATCCTCCAACACAATCAAACCATTAAACATGCAATCCTTTGCAATACTCCTCAATTCAGACAATGGCAATTCTATCTGATACTTCAGTGACCAGACTTCCATCTCGTAGTTCTGAAGCACCCAGAGATCCACAGTTGTCCGACTCTTTCTGATACAACTGATGCCAAGCATACCGTCCATCTCAGGCACATTTGGACATGCCCAATTGTCAGTTGTAGGGGAATTCATGCACCTGAATGATTCAAGAATCGTATCAAAAACAAGTAGCTTATTTGCCTGAGATGGGTAGTCGACCCAATGCAAGCAGTTGTGAAGCAAGACAGGCGGGCTGGAGCCGGCAATGAAGCTCCCAAGGTACCTTGGCTCCAAAGAGGAGCCCACAGTGAGGACGTAGTATTCAGCGACCAAATAACTGCCCTTCCAGTACAGAATGCGGTACTCGCCTGACGAGCTGTGCTTGTACAGCGTCGCAGCATGGCCGCTGTAAGCTTCATGACCATTGGAGTTTGGAAACCCCAAAGGTATGAATGTTTTGGTGATTGGGTGACCATATTGATGTGACTAACATTTCCTTGTAGGATATACAAATGGTCATGTCAATGAAGCGTCGTCTCACATACTCTATCTATCGACGACTTGGTGATTGGTTGCCTCGACAATTCGGATCGAGAACTTGATGGAGTCGCGGAGAAGATGTGGATCAAGGCTAAGGACATGCTAGATCCAAGCGAGTGTTGCTTGGTTAGATGTTAGTTTGAGTCCATAGGAAAAACCGGACTATCAAGAGGGATCGAATTGGTTCTCTTAGCGCACACTAGGTTAGAGATCATATGGATGCATAGTGAGTCTCTCGAGGGCTAGGGTGGCTGAAGAGAAGAAGAGGAACCAAGGATGAAGAAGTTGGAAGCAAGGATCAAGAGTGGATCAAGTTTTCAGCTTATCCGGTAGAGACCGGACAGTACGGTCCTAGGGACCGTATGGTACGGTCTTCATTGAAGATCCAGACAGAGAAGTGAAGTCTCGGGATGCTGAGAAAATGAAGACCGGACAATGGACCGTATGGTACGGTCAAGGAGACCGGACAGTACGGTCATCAGATGATTTCCAGACAGAGAAGATGGAGTTTCTGGAAGTGGAAGAAATGAAGACCGGACAATCGACCGGACGGTACGGTCCTAGGGACCGGACAGTACCGTCTTCATTGAGATGAAGAAGAAGATGGAGATGCGCCTGGAAATAGAGACCGGACAATACGGTCTGGAAGAGACCGGACAGTACGGTCCTTTGTACGGTCTCTAGTTTCGCAGGGCACTTTTGGGCAACGGCTAGTTTTGGGTTGGTAGCCTATAAATAGTTGGTTGCCCGCCCCTTGAGGGGTCTCTTGAACATAACATACGCTATGGTTTCTTACTGGATATCCTAATTATAATAGCTTGGATTTCCTGTTCGAAAAAACAAACCTCCTTATAGTCTATGTCATTCAGATCCGATGATGATGGAAGCAGGGGTGATTGGACATAAACAACCGTCAATTTCACCTGATTCACTATGTCACTTGGCGTCTTGCTAAATATATGTCCAGTGTTATGCTTGGACATGAGGCAATCCCCCTTTACAATGACACTTTGTACAAGGAATTCGTCATAGCACTGCCAGTCCTGCGGTACCACTGGTCGCTGTTCCATTGTTACAGTGACATTTGATGTGGAACGTGGTCTCATAAAGCCACTAGGCGGCTCAATATAATACAAGCTTGTCGTCTTTAATATGCCGAAATTGAAAGCAACATAGTGATCTGTCTTGTTAGTCAACTGCACGATGCAAGGGATCCGCTTGTTTAGCTCCAAGCAAAAGCGGAGCTCAAGAGGGTGATCTCCAGCAAATCCTTTAGGCTTTAGGTCGGACATAATCTGCATTAAAGGACCCATTAAGTTAGCGTGGGGATGTACTTTTGACAACTTTAGAGAACATGAAAAATTCGCTCTGCAGATAGTATGATTTAGCTACAAGCAGTAAATAATACCATCATTTCTATAGTTAGAGTTTGAAGTGTAATATTATTATGTTACACTACAATGTTGTGCACATTTCTGCATATAGAAATTCAAGTGAACTGTTGACTTCAGAGCTCTTGTGTTCCAGTCGTGCCTGACACAATTTTAATTAAAGATACAACCATCATACATGTCAGTGATCAAGTGCACTACCTCCATTTCCCACTAGTTTAAGCTTCAGGGTCCAACCGATCGATGCATGCAAAACAGTAGTATGCACATGGCATGAGCTTGCACACATGCTAGAAGAATATATGATATTAGCATACAAATATTACCACTTTAGCAGTTAATTTTGAAACTAAAACAAAAAGGTTTAGCCTAAGATAGTTAGCATGGTAGTATGTTTTAGCACAAAAGTTAGGTATGCGTCTACAGTCCAAATGACAAGATAGCAAAGATGCGCTTCACTGCCCCCTTTTTAAAAATGAGAACGAATCATATCGACCAAGAATAACATCAAGAAAGGGAAATGTTAATCGCACTTGTGTGCATCCATAGAACAGACTAGGGATTGACCAAAGAGGAGTATTTTAGATCCAGGAGGAATGAATAAAACAAGTGAGCTCTATGAAAATGAAGATTAGTAATTCCAGGGCAACCAGTAGGGACTTTGATCCTGATTTGAATCCAGTAAGATCATCCACGCACGATAGCATTGGCAAGGTAGCATTCCCTCAATCTCCTTTTTTTTGTATTATGATACATATTTGCCCCCAAGGCCCAACTACTTGTATTCTTACTCTAGACAAGGCTAATTGTTTTTCTTTTGCTTTATGCTTCATACTCTTTTCAAAGAAGAGAGTATTGAGAAATATTCCAGAAGTTTAAAAAGTTTAAGTAACCAAGATACTTGATAATAACAGCATATATGGGATGTTTGATGCCTCTCTAGAAGAGAAAAATAACATACACATTTCTTATGGCCCATTCTCGTGAAATAAAATATTAAGAAAATTTATGGTTTCCCTTCCATAAGTAACAGTACCTTGTCAGCTGGTTGCATTTCCTCATTGTTGACATAGCAATTTATACCTTCCCCTCTATTAAGGCTGTCAATAATTTCTTTTGTTAAGGCCTCTCGTTTCGATTAACTTTGACACAGCTTAGACCAATCTCAAGGCAACATTTTATTTGTTTGCAGTCTGTTTCTGATGGTGTTTCTTTTAGCCTGTTGCTCCAGTTCTGAAGTACCTGCAAAGTTAGAACAGAGATCAAAATACTACACAAAGATGCAAATGTAAATGAATTGTCAAAATGGCATCTATCTTCAAGGTTTAAATACAACTTCTTACAGCTTCCACAAAAGCCTGGTAGGAAGTTACAGTATTGAAACTGAAAGGGTCAATCCTTTTCCCGGTTATGATCTCTATGATTATTGCACCCAAACTATATATGTCTGCCTTCGTTGTAATTACATGGCTGTATATGTACTCTGGTGCTATGTAACCTCTGCATTTTGACACGAGAGTTTCATCTTTAGAAGTGTTCAAAGAATTACACAGATCCTGCAAGATTATAAAGAAACAGACTATATCCGAGCAATAAACTTACAATGATCCTGCAGGATTTGTTGTGCGTGTTTGAGTTCTTTCTCATCCAAGTGTCTTGAGAGACCAAAGTCCGCCACTTTTGGCACCATGTTGTCATCGAGTAAATATTAGCAGGTTTTAGGTCCAAGTGGATAATGGAACCATTAGTTTGAAATTTACATTCCTCATGAAGGTAATGTATACCACAGCAAACTCCCTTAATTATTTTATAACGTGTGTCCCAATCAAATCCAGAAGATTCATCTGCATTTATAACCCGACATATGAGTCACCTCTTGTTTACTTTGCCTCTCTCTCTTGTCATCTGAAATGGACTTTGCTTCTCATATTTGGCTCAATGACACACAAAAGAATTGAATAGTTTTCGTATTTCAACCAATAGATTCCCACTTGTCATTCCAGTGCTTCTAATAGGCACCCAAGCAATTTGTCAAGCCAGAGTTCCGTGCTAGTAGGGTTTGGATTGGATATGCATTTTGGTGCTTGATTGCATGAATTATGGAGGATGGGAGGGTTCATTGACAATGAACGAAACTGGGGATAAAGTGGTTTTCCCTACAAGAATGATATCAGAATATCGCTTGTCTTTATGCTCAACTGCTCCAGCTAATGTATGGAAGGATTGTAAAATAATAATAAAAAAGAACAAAAACCCCTGTAATATATATCCTCTTTCATTCATGCAAAAAATGTTATGATCATACCTGAAAGATGCACATCAAGGCTTCCATTTGACAGATAAGCAGAGAAGCCTCTGTTGCATCTCCGCAAAAATGTACTTCCCATCGAAATCTAGACATTCATTTTTTGTTTCATAACAGTAGCCTAGAAATCGTACTGTATTCGGGTGCTTAAGCTTCATAAGATGGTAAACCTCATTTTCAAATTGTTTCTCCTGAACTCCTGGCTTTAACTGGTCAAGCTTCTTTACAGCAACCAGTTTTTCATTTTGTAGCAACCCCTGCTTAAACTCTCGTATTAATATAGATGTAGGATCCTGGATGAAATCTGGTTACATAAATTTGACATAATGGAAAAGATGTGTTTTTATCTTACCTTGTACACCTTACCAAAACCACCTTCACCAAGTAATTGCTTATCATTAAAGTCGTTTGTGATCTTCCTCAAATATTCTAATGGCAGATTGTGTGGTTCTGAACTTTGATTGTGTAATATGCTCTCCAGCATATCATGCCTACCAGATTCACCATCCATTCCTTTTTCTAAAAAAAAGGATGTAAGAACATAAACACTTTAGCATAATAGGTAACCAGTGTTTGTCTTCCACAGGGCGCATAGTGCCTCTAATAAGCTATGTTGTGAATGATTTCACCAAGACATCATAGCTGTACAACAGAAGGCAAAATAAATTGCATCAACATGTACAAATCCGAGAAGAAAACTGTTAGGTGTCTTGCATTCGCGCTGAAAAATAATTCAAATGAAGAGTGAACATGCTAGGAATTACATATTTTCTATGAAGCAGCCACCTTTCTTCTGTCATTCTGTAAGATACCTTAGCTAAGAGCAGCCTGCACGTATGGTTAGGGCAAGCTGCAGGGCAACCTGTGTTGAACTAGGTGGTGAACTGTGGCTGGCTGGTCAGCAGTTTGTATTTTGGTGCTTTGCTCTAAAAGGCTAAGAAAGGTGATGCAGAAACTGATATTAATCCAGCGCAATCTAAGCCAACTAACTTTTGGATATCAGCAGAGTACAAGCAATAGCATGGACATGCATAAAAATGAAGTCGTGCTCCAAGGTCCATAACTTCTTAACAAGAGGCATGCTGCTAAAAAAACCTAGGGAAAGCATGTTGAGAGAAAAAGGTTACAACTAACCTGGAGAAGACATTCAGACCGTCAAGAGAGACGTGGACTAGCCTCCATGAAACCAATCAAGACAAAGGGGGTCCTGCGATGAAGCAACAAAGGAGCGAGAACCATTATAAAGTGGTTGAGAGTTGACCTTAGAGGGTATGCGAAGCATGTGATGAAACACATACTAATCTACAGGCACATGGAAGTTGCTGACAACGTTGACACTAAATAACAAAGCCTGGGGTTTTGCGAAATCCACTATTAAACAAAACACCATCGAATATTTTTTTGCATTCAGAAGCTTTTAATTTCTATGACAGATATTCAGTAGAATGTAAACCACAAGAAAATTAATCAAAAAGAAGAGAGATGAAAGGGAGGGAGGGGGTTGTAATCCAGACGAGCAGACAAGCCTGACAGGTTTCAAGTGTGAGCACGAATAATCCATGGTGTGATAAAGCAGCTAAGCAACTGACAAGTCTGTTCTCCCCCTGCTATAATTTTTTTTAATAAACTGCTAACTTATCGATTGCCTGATTGCCGATTGGTACAGAGTTCAGTTGGTACACTAGAACAACGACAGGGGTAGCGGAAAAATAGTAGATAAAAGATTAGCTTACCATTTAACACGCTCAAATTTCAGTTGAACCTACAGCTGGCGACGGGGGCAGCCAGCCAAGGTGCCCGCGAGGCAGACAAGAGGCAACCCGAGCTCTACATGGTGCGTTAGACCGTGCCACCATGGGCAAAGCCAGACGAGGGGCCCCGGCTGGTCCGCCAACTCAACGGTGGCGTTGTGTCGCCACTCGCCAGGCGACTGCCTAAGCCGTGGGACTCAGAGGCCACGCCATCGGCGGCGAAGACATTTCGTCAAACGACTGGCAGGCGACGGCTGCGGCGGCGACGTTGGTCTGCACTGCAGGGGTCTTCATCGAACCGCTCCAACTCAAAGGTAGCGCCGAGGACAGGATGCGGCCATCACGGACCAAAGCGAGAGGGGCAGCGGCTGCTGGACCAGCGGGTGAAGGCTGTGGGCGGCGACTGGGGGTCTGAGCCGGGGAACAGACGGAGAGGGTGGCGCAAGGGAAGGAGCACGAGTGGGAGTTGGCGTCGGCACCGTTGTCCTTTGAATTTTTTTCTTCAAAAAAAAAATAATGAGCAGGAGCACCACAGTGACCGCACTTTGATATAAGAAAATATCATGAAACAGTATTTACAAGAGTTGTGATAATCAAACGGAAAACTAAACACCAAGACATATACACTGTGTTTGGATGTTGGTATTGAGGGGCAGAATTCGGCATTTGTATTGGCTCGCCTCCAATTCCGTTGTTTCGATGTCGATGGCATTCGTTCACGGAAACGACGTCGAATGCCAAAACGCTTTCGCCTGTGCCCGCGTACCCTTCGCTCGATTCCGAGCCCCCGCCCTCTGTATTCAGGCGAAACGCGCTCCCTTTTCCCCTCCCCGCCTCCTGAGCGCGTATCTGCAGAGAAGAGAAGGGGAAGAGGCGATGGCGACTCGGCGGCGCAGCTGAGTCGGCCCCCATCCTTCCCCGACGTTCTTCCCCTCAGAATCGAGCCTCCCTCTATCCCTCCCTCCCTCTCTGCAAAATCGACCCGCCCTCATCCCCTGCGCCCTCAATCCGCCATGGATGAGCAGAGCCCAAGCTCCTCCAGCAGCAGCCCGTGGAGGGGCTGTCCCACGTTCCCTGCCAAACCTCCAGAGATCTGATTGCTCTCTAATCCCCTCCCCTTCAAATCCCTAGATTTTTCTGTGAACAAACTAACTTTCTATTCGTTTCTGCTGGGTAGGACAGGACAGGTTTGTCGGCCAACTGAAGGTAATTGCTCATAATTCCCAGATTTTTTTTTTGGCAATCAGTGTCATGTATGATGTACTGCCTGCCTGTATTGCCAATTTGTGATGTGCCTGTGTGATCTCTTTCTTACAAATATGAACACTGCATTTTATTGTAGCTCGTCATGTCAGACTACTCCCCCTTCTTGGGCATTGGAGAATCTGTGGAGTCCCATTGACTTTGGAATTGGGATTGAGTTACTTGAGATGTCCAACTCCAGAGACTGTCGTGCACACGAAGATTGAAATTGCTACCGGATCCAAACTATTGACTATACTCAAGAGAGTTACGATGTATCACTGAAGAAAACAAAAGAAGAAAGAGGCGACGGATTATATTGCCGGAACTCTATTTTGAATCATGTCAGACTTAGAGTTACAATGTTGAATGAGAAGAATGGCTGTTGAATGAGAAGAATGGCTCTTGAATGAGCTTGTGTAATACTTAATTAGATGCCTTGTTGTTATGGACCTAAATTTGTGATGTGTACTTTATCTCCTACTGCTGGACAAGTTGTTGCTACTTGTAAGTGACGCGGAACCTATTTTATGTCATGTTATTGTTTCTTTGATGGCTCCTGTGATCAATATTTATGCTGCTGATTTGTGATCAGTATTTTTAAAAATGTTGTTGTCATGTTTTCGAATTTTTCAGAATATTACTGCTGTTATGATCTTTTTCGGCAATATTATCATGTTTTTTTTCTTCAAAATGATATATATCGATTCAAATATATGCACAGTTGTCTAGAATATATTTTCATACATGTACAGATTGTATGTAGTTCAAGCGTTACAATTCAGCAGTTTGTACATTCAAACAAGAATTGGAATTGGCTGCTACCTTTGAATTCTAGCTACCAATTACATGCACACCCAAACAGCAGCATTGGCATTGCAGGCCATTTCCAATTCAGCTCATCTTTGGTATTGTAGGTCCAATGCAATTCTGCACCTTCAATTCCAACATCCAAACGCACCCATAGTGTTGTTATGAAAAAAAAATGTAGCTGGTCTACCTTGATCTGCAATCAAAGCGAAGTGTTTCAGGTTTCTGCCATCGTTGACTAGTTTACAAGAATAATGAAAATGGAGAAAAACGGAATTATAACTTCTACAAGAGTGTGAACCATATTCTATTGGGAGTTAGTAGCAAGGAAAGCTTCAATGCACTTATAGGAAGTTAAAGATACACAACTTCTAAAGCAAACTGGGAGGAAACTGGGAACCTAATTGAAGGATAAAACTCATATAATTGTGCAACAAGAATCAATCTCTTGAAACACATCTTCACTAATCTTGAATACTGTGTCAGCAGTTGTTTATTCAAGGCCCAAATTGTTCATCTTAACTTATTTTTCCTCGTTGTTGCTAAGATCTGGTTGAATGTATACATAGGAAATATTACAGGTTACAGGTATGGTTTTCTTACGAAACCTGGTTCTACCAACTTCCCTACGATTAGTAACTTATGAGGGAATGATCATCAATACTGCAATACAAGAAACAACATATGAGTTTGTGGAGTTGTTCCACAAGTTGTGTATTGTCAGCGTTTTGTATGCAGGAGCAACAACACATAAGCAAAACACTGGGGAAATGAAAAAACCACATTCAACCTAAATTTTGCCATCATTAGCATATCAAAGTGATTCAAACACACAACATAGTCATACACGAAGAAAGCCATATACGGAGTTCAACCATCCTGAACAGAGATATTGTTTACATAACCTAGTTACTCGAAGGTGAATAAGTCGTAAGCATCAAGATCACCACGAAACACCATCTCACTCTAGAGCCCTCGAAAGAATCGTGGCTGTTTCACACGAGCCCTGCCTTGTCTGTGGAAGAATGCATGGCATACAAGGCTTTCTTTGAACCACTGTCTAGTAGGAAAAGAATGCACACAGTCCCATTGGAATTTTTGCAGCAACTTACCCTTGTTGTCACAATAAAACAGATGATCATTATAGTCACAATAGATCAGCATATCCCCATCCTCCAACACAATCAAACCATTAAACATGCAATCCTTTGCAATACTCCTCAATTCAGACAATGGCAATTCTATCTGATACTTCAGTGACCAGACTTCCATCTCGTAGTTCTGAAGCACCCAGAGATCCACAGTTGTCCGACTCTTTCTGATACAACTGATGCCAAGCATACCGTCCATCTCAGGCACATTTGGACATGCCCAATTGTCAGTTGTAGGGGAATTCATGCACCTGAATGATTCAAGAATCGTATCAAAAACAAGTAGCTTATTTGCCTGAGATGGGTAGTCGACCCAATGCAAGCAGTTGTGAAGCAAGACAGGCGGGCTGGAGCCGGCAATGAAGCTCCCAAGGTACCTTGGCTCCAAAGAGGAGCCCACAGTGAGGACGTAGTATTCAGCGACCAAATAACTGCCCTTCCAGTACAGAATGCGGTACTCGCCTGACGAGCTGTGCTTGTACAGCGTCGCAGCATGGCCGTTGTAAGCTTCATGACCATTGGAGTTTGGAAACCCCAAAGGTATGAATGTTTTGGTGATTGGGTGACCATATTGATGTGACTAACATTTCCTTGTAGGATATACAAATGGTCATGTCAATGAAGCGTCGTCTCACATACTCTATCTATCGACGACTTGGTGATTGGTTGCCTCGACAATTCGGATCGAGAACTTGATGGAGTCGCGGAGAAGATGTGGATCAAGGCTAAGGACATGCTAGATCCAAGCGAGTGTTGCTTGGTTAGATGTTAGGTTGAGTCCATAGGAAAAACCGGACTATCAAGAGGGATCGAATTGGTTCTCTTAGCGCACACTAGGTTAGAGATCATATGGATGCATAGTGAGTCTCTCGAGGGCTAGGGTGGCTGAAGAGAAGAAGAGGAACCAAGGATGAAGAAGTTGGAAGCAAGGATCAAGAGTGGATCAAGTTTTCAGCTTATCCGGTAGAGACCGGACAGTACGGTCCTAGGGACCGTATGGTACGGTCTTCATTGAAGATCCAGACAGAGAAGTGAAGTCTCGGGATGCTGAGAAAATGAAGACCGGACAATGGACCGTATGGTACGGTCAAGGAGACCGGACAGTACGGTCATCAGATGATTTCCAGACAGAGAAGATGGAGTTTCTGGAAGTGGAAGAAATGAAGACCGGACAATCGACCGGACGGTACGGTCCTAGGGACCGGACAGTACCGTCTTCATTGGAGATGAAGAAGAAGATGGAGATGCGCCTGGAAATAGAGACCGGACAATACGGTCTGGAAGAGACCGGACAGTACGGTCCTTTGTACGGTCTCTAGTTTCGCAGGGCACTTTTAGGCAACGGCTAGTTTTGGGTTGGTAGCCTATAAATAGTTGGTTGCCCGCCCCTTGAGGGGTCTCTTGGCCATTGTTGGAGTGCAGGAAACTCAGAGGGAGCCAAGAGCAAGAGAGAGAAGCACTTGAGAAGGATTTGGAGTGATCCTAGTGCTTGAGAGAGTAGCAATTGCATCCACTTGATCTCTAGGCTAGTGTGAGCTTGAGAGAGTCACTTCGGTTTGTTACTCTTGGTCTATGGCGAGGCCTAGACCGGTTAGGCGTTGGTGTTAAGCTGTCCAAGGAGATTGTGGAAGCTAACACAAGTTTGTACACGGTCTTGGAGCTTCCCGTGCGAAAGAAGCATCACTAGTGGAGCGCCCTTTGGCACGCATCACGTGCGGAGCCTTACCTCCGGAAGAGTACCCGGGATCGAGCCCGGCGGGACGTGCCCGCGACTTCACTCGGAGGGTGAAGTGTGCTCTAGGAGGGATCGCCATCGAGCGGAGGGACGGGGTCGAGACTCCGGCGGGAGTGACCCAACGTGGAGTAGGGGAAGGCGCCACCCTTCCGAGACCACGGGAAAAATCATGAGCATTCCTATCTCTATCTCCTTTACATACTAGCATTTACGCTTCCGCATTTACCTTTATGTGCTAGTAGAATTGCATGATAGGTTGTCTCTTTACTTCTTGGTAGAATTGCTTGCTAGGGTGTTGCTTGTTGCATAGACTAGATTGTGTGCGCGCATCGCTTGCTTTTGTTATCACCATATCTAGTCTTGCTAGCTTCACGCCTAAAGTACGTTTGGGAGAAATTGTTGACACACCGATTCACCCCCCCCCCCTCTCGGTGCCCTTGATCCTTTCAAGTGGTATCAGAGCCTCGTTGCTCAAATAGGGCTTAACCGCCTTGAGTAAGGATGCCGAGAGATCATGGGCCGCCCCCGTTCGATGGGACCGACTATGCCTATTGGAAAGCTCGCATGCAAGCTTACCTCGAGGCTCTCGATCCTCTCGCATGGGAGGTGGTAAGTACCGGTGTCTCTCTAAGGACTCCCATTGGTACTCTTGATGTGAATCTCGCAAAGGCAAATGCTAAAGCTAAAAATGCCTTGTTTGAAGCTATCACTAAAGAGGTCTTTGCTCGAGTCAAGTCCGCGGGTACCGCTAATGAAGTATGGACTCAAATTCAACAAATTCATGAGGGTTCCAAGGACGTGAAAGAGGAAAGATACTATGTGCTAAAGAACAAGTATGATGACTTTGCCATGTCTTCAAATGAGCTAATCAATGACACTTACTCTCGCTTGAATGTGCTTGTAGAGGATATCAACTCTCTTGGTGTGAAGGACAAGATTGATGATGGTGACCTTGTGCGGAAGATCTTGAGGATTCTCCCAAGGGAGAAATATGGAGCACTCATCACATGTCTCTTCAACACCGACATTCAAGCCCTCACAACCCACAAGCTACTTGGGAAGATCACCGCCTTCGAGAGCTACAACCTCAACAAGAAGCTTGATGAGAAGCCCTCCAAGAATCTTGCTTTTGCATCCGAGGGGTCAAGCAAGAAGATGAAGAAGGTGGTGACTCAAGATTCAAGTGATGAAGAGCTTGAAGAAGACGTTGAAGACTTGTTGCAACTTCATCCCAATGATCTAGCACTCCTCATGAAGAGAAGCAACTTCTTCAAGAGAAGATTCATCAACAAGAAAGATGCCGAGTGCTACAATTGTGGAGAGAAGGGTCATTTTGCCAAGGAATGTCCGAAGCCAATCAAGAAGAGCAAGAAGAAGACTCAAGAGTCAAGCGATGATGAAGAAGAAGACCCTAGAAGCAAGTACAAGGCAAGGAAGAGGTTTGTCAAGAAGGAAAGCTCTAGAGGCAAAGACAAGAGAAGATCATCTCGCAAGGGACTCTATGTTGGAGAGTGGGTTTCGGATGATGATAGTGATGAAGAAGAAAGTGATGACTCATCCTCCAAGGGAAAGAAGATGGCCGGCATAGCTCTCACCAACATCTCCGAGACTCTACCTCCACCACCGACTTGCTTGATGGCCAAAGATGATGATAGTAGTGAAGATGAGAAGAGCGAGTCCGATGAAGAGTTTGGTGAGGAGGATAAGCCCACATATGAGGAACTCTTGGATAGCATTCTCCTAACCGGCAAGATGATCATGAAGAAGGACAAGACCATTGCTCGGTTGGAGAAGGAACATGAAGTGGCCGCCTTCCGAGTTCGTCAACTTGAGGGTGAACTTAGGGACTTATCCATCTCTCACAAGGCTCTTGATGAGGACTATGACAAGCTTGAGGAAGATCACATGAAGCTCAAGGAGAAGTCCAAGTTACTAGAGGATGAGATCAAGCACCTTTCCACTTCGCTCATGACCTTGGATGAAAGCTACGACAAGCTCAAGGTTGAACACATGAGGCTCAACGGCAAGTTCAAGGTTCTTGAGGAAGAACATCAATCCCTCCTCGAAAAGTGTAACACTTCTTCTTCTAGTTCATCTATTTCCGATTCTTCTTATATTACTTGTGATGGACTAACTCCCTCTCTTGAGAGCATCTCTCTTGATGAGAAAATCTTGAAGGAATATCATCAACTCAAGGAGGAGAGAGCTTCGGTGATGGACGGCTTCGAGAGGCTCACAAGGGGAAGGACCATTCATAAGGAGATACTTGGTCGGAACCTTGTGAACAACCCCGGGCACAAGGGACTCGGCTCCTACCCCGCCGCCATCAACCTCATCGGCAAGGACGAGGACATTCCACCTTGGGTAGTTCCCCTCATGGCGGACGACTACTATTGTGAGAAGTGTTGCCGAGACGGCCACACTAGCAAGAATTGTCCCAAGGTGAGAAGTTCCAAGGTTTTGCCTAACGCTAACTTGTTCCATGGAAATACACATTACAAGCTCTTTAGGGACAAGAAAGGCAAGGTGAAGGCAAAGGCTCTTGGATCACCCGACAAGAGGAGGATGATGAGGAAGATTTGGGTGCCCAAATGCATAGTTGACCTCGAGAGGCCAACCAAGTGCGAATGGGCTCCCAAGAACAAGACCTAGAAGGGTGATGGTGGTGGACCGTGCGCCGCAACGTCAACTCATGAACGTCCACCACAAGCTTCGAGTGCTTCATCGACATATCTACTCTTCAAGGAGGTAACTTGTATCATAGTAGTTTCTTTTCTTGCATTTGCTTGCATGGTAGCTAGGTGCTCCTTTGTGAACTAGTATGTTTGCATTCATGCATATGTTAATAACTAAAAAGAAAAGAACATAAAAATTAGTTCAAGGTCTAACTTTCTCAAGATAGCTATGAGCATGGGGATGTTTGAGTTGGTGGACCGATGGACTCAAGGCAAGGTTTGGCTCATAGTGAGTAAGCTTGAGAGAGGTTCAAACTTGGCCTTGAGTAGGTTTCCTTTATGCGTTGTCTTAACTTTGCTTGCATATCACATGGCATGTTTACTTTCCCTTGCATTTGTATGATATGCTTGTCTCATGCATTGCATATAGGAAATCACAAAGGAGTTGTCACACTATGAGGAAGTGCTTCATTCGTAATATGATCTCACATCTCATAGAAGTGTGACTAAAGAAAAGAATTGTGCTTCATGCCCATTGAGTCTTGCTAAATGATCCTCAAGGTTAAATCTACTTGCACGGATCATAGGCAAATGGCTCATACATACCCCTCCTTTGGTTTTATTGCTTTTGGTTCTTATTGGTTGCATCTTATTTGCCGATTGAAAAATTACTATAAGCCTATGTGCAACCTATATTGGTTTATTTTCAAAGGAGTGTTTGAGAGTTCCCCTTCTAGTCCATGTTTGGTGTTTATTTGGTTTTTGAGTGAGAAACTTGGACTTAGAAGGAAATTCCTTGAAAATCAGCATTTCTTGACTAGACCGTACAATACGGTCACAGGGACCGTACAATACGGTGTGCTTTTGCACGAGATCCTTCGAAACCTGAGGCAGAAAGGAGACCGGACAATACGGTCCTACAGACCGTACAATGCGGTCTCTATAGCTTATCTGTCAGGGTTCCAAAGGAGACCGTACAATACGATCCTTATGACCGTACCATACGGTCTGGTTAACTTCATCGCGAGACGTTTTCAATCTGAACCGTTGATTCAATAACTGATCAATCTCGGCCGTCCGTTCGAATTTAGACCTAATCCTAACGGCCGACCCGGGTTACTGTGCATCTTCTCCATTACGCCGATCGCCGCCGTTCGCGCCTGCTCCCGCCATCGCCCTCGCCTTCCCACGCGCGCCGCACTTCGCCGCCGCCGTCGACCTCACGCCGACGAGCTCCACGCACCACCGCGCGCCGCACCTGCTCCTCCACGCGCGCCCGCGCCCTCACAACCCTAGCAACCGCGCCGCGCCGTCGCACTCCACGCCGAGCCGCCGCCGCTCCACCTCGCCCGCGCGCCGCCGAGCCGGAGCTGGAGACGAGGACGACGGCAGCGACGCCGACGTGCTCAGCAGAGGAGCCTCTCCAGTCCGCGCGACATCAAGCAGTTCCCCTCCACGCGCGATTGCTCCTTCCAGCCGGCTTCACCGGACCTGAGCTCCTTCACCGACGATCGCCGTCGATCAGTTGAGGTTCGGTGAGCTTCTGGTTTCTTGGATTGCACAGTAGCTCGTCTCGTTTCCATGTTTCATCTAGGGTTTGAGCCATTCAATTCCTTCATCGATGAAAATCCCTAGAAAAATCGAACCTTTATTGCATTTGTCGTAAAATTCGATTAACTTCAATGCAATTTAGGTTATTTGCCTGCCATGTGTCATAGTGTTCAAGTGCCGCACTTCTTTTATCTATGACATTTTGGTTGATTGGTCGCTTTGTGTCGATTTCCGTTCCATACCATACACCTAGCTCGACACTAGCATTTCCTCGGTTAGTGGTACATTGTGTCTATTGCATATGATCTATGTACACTAGTCGATCTCCACCGATAGTCGACAATGCCGCAGTTCCCCATTGCATATTTGCCGGCATTGTGTCCTTCACCTCTGCGCTAGGACTTCATATAGATTCATGCGCTTACCTACGATTCTTGCTTGTAGATTATAGTAGGTTATTCTATACTCATATACCCTGTCTATTCCTATCGTGCAGTGGCAGTGGTCAGCGGACAGTGGGCAGTTGACAGCAGAGCAGAGACAGTGGACGGATTGAGGGCCAAGCCCTTAGTCCTATCTTTGGCTGTCAGCCGTCAGTGGACGGGTTGGTGAGCCAAGCTCACTCGCCCTATCTTGTCTGCAGCCCAGTCAGCAGAGATGGCAGGAGGCAGAGGCAGAGGCAGGGGCAGGGGAGATCGTGACAGGGGCAAGGCCAAGATCGTTGAGCAGCCCAAGAAGAAGAAGCAGCGGACAGGTGATCCAGAGTGGGATCGTGCCCTCAGGGCAGCAGATGTCGACTTACCAGCTGGCAGAGACACAGGGTTCCGGATCAGGGACCCACCTGCAGGAGGACAGGGGGAGACTCCGAGGAGGTCTTCCAGGGCCAGAGTCACAGTGCAGCGGACTCCGTCCATCCGTGAGGTTGGTACGTCGAGGACCGCGCAGGAGCAGCCAGAGTCAGAGGCAGAGGAGACTTCCCACTCCGGTGACGGACCCCCTGAGGTCACCGAGGGTGACAGGCAGCGGATGGCAGTGAAGTTCTGTGCTCTTGACAGGACTGCTACTCTCAGGGACGTGCTTGCTGAGGACGCACTCAGGCTGCCAGGCCCCGTCCTCAAGAAGTTCAGGAGAGTCAGTGAGGAGACTTGGGTACCTGCCAGGAGGGACCCACAGGCAGGAGGTCGCTTCTGGACCTTACTACAGCAGAGGATAGCAGCTGGGTTGAGGAGCAGACTGCGGACAGACGGAGCTAGTAAGCTCTTTGTTACTCACCAGCACTGCAGCATAGAGGCTGCCAGCAGAGGTGCCGGGACAGACTTCACTCAGCACTTGTCTTATATCCCGGGCCTCCAGGAGATCATCACTACACTGATGCGTTGGGATTATGATATAGTGATAGATTTCTACGCTTCTCTGTGGATTGCCCCAGATCGGTCTTCTATATGGTTCATGCTCAGAGGGCAGCCCCACAGAGTGACGAGGGAGAACCTAGTAGAGGCCCTAGAGACTGTTCAGCACGAGACTAGGGTGTTTCCTCTTGCTCACCCAGGGATGGAGCCTCCCCGCAGACCTCTTGGAGGACACTTACCTTCAGACGAGGATATGAGTATTGCCTTTCCTCCACCACACCCGGAGAACTTCAGCCGAGCTCACACCAGACTCACACATGAGGGCAGAGTTCTCAGGAGTATTCTTAGCAAGACCATTGTGCCTAGGAGTGGCTACAGGGATCAGTTCTCTATCCTAGCACAGTGGGTTGTGATGTTGATGCTGAGGCACAGAGGCTTTGACTTGGTAGATCTGATACTGTGCCAGATGGAGGACGTTATTGCTGAGGGGATAGCTGCCAGACACTTAGCCTTCGCACCTCTGATCTGCTACATTCTGAGGAGGCTACAGTTGTTGTCTCAGGAGGACTACGACGAGCTGCCCAAGGTGACCACAGCTTATACTCCTTTACCTGCCTCCGACAGACGGGTTGCTACCCGGGAGTCAGCCTCGCAGGGGAGTTCTTCACAGGGCTTAGGTGACACGGCTACCGAGACCGAGCAGCATATTCAGACTGGTAGTCATATGGAGTCCATTCCTGAGGACGTTACTCCGGACTCTAGAGCAGGACCTTCAGCCTCTGCTACAGCTCCAGCACAGACAGATGCACTTCTACGCGCAGAGCTAGCAGAGCTCCGTAGAGAGATCCGGAGTCAGAGAGAGGACAGAGAGAGGGACAGACAGATGATGGACAGTGTCATACACACTCAGAGGGAGTTGGCTACTGGCATGTCTTCGTTGTTCACTGGATTTGAGGCGATCGCTCAGACTCTTCGTCTCTTTGGACAGGCACTGCCAGGTCTCCCGTCTTTCCCTCCTATCACCTTTCCAGGTGTGCTGCCACCAGACACAGTTCGTTTTCAGCAGCTACAGCAGCAGCAGTTTGCTCAGACACAGGGAGGACAGTCTTCCAGCCAGGGACAGTACTTCAGCACCTTACTCACGGCTCCCATCTCACCTGCTGGTGCACCTACGGTGGGGCCGTCGACGTCCACGTTTGCTGGTTTAACAGGAGAGGCAGGACATTCTCAGCAGTACTTTTCTTCACCGGGCCTCTCCATGACTCCGTCAGCTCTTCTTGCTACTACAGCTCCGAGCTTCTCACCGCTTCAGCTGACGAGTCCTTTCTTTGTGTCACCACTGCCAGCTCGTACACTCGACTTCGACACAGTAGTACAGACCGCCTCAGTGCAGACAGATTCACTTCTTACAGCTTCACAGGCAGAGGTCGTGATTACTACAGCTGAGACAGGAGCAGTGGAGCAGACAGAGTCTCCCAGGACACCTACTCCGCCTCGAGTTGTTGAGCCCTCAGCAGATCTCACTGACTTTGGCTACACTCGTGAGGAGTTACGTGAGGCTCTTGCCACAGGCACCTCTCCAGAGCAGCAGACAGCACCCTCCAGGACTCCTTCACCACCTCCAGAGTTTGAGTACACTGGCACTTCTTCTGAGCAGCCGCAGCCACAGCAGGGCACCTCTTCAGCTCCAGAGCTTTCAGTGACTACTACCACTGCACCTCCTCCAGCCTTCGATGCGTAGGACAGCAGTTTTCTCTTTCCGTCTTTCTCTTTTTGGTCTTTGGTGCCAAAGGGGGAGAGATAGAGAGATTTTGTATAGGTCTAGGGGGAGTAGTGGAGTGATCTTGTGCTCAGGGGGAGTGTGAGACAGTTTTTGTCCAGGGGGAGATCTTTTGGTACTTCATTGTATATTCTTTTGGTTCTTCGTGGTTCTTGTTGAGCTTGATTTGCTTTTGCTTGTGTTTAGCTCATCAAGAATGCACTTGATTTCTTTTACATACACTTGCTCGTTATCTATATATCTTGCATATTGCTCTGTCTCTAATATATTGCTCTGATATATTGCTCTGAGTTTGTGTATGTTCACCTGGATGCGCCTATTTATATCTATCTTGCCAGGTTTCCTCTTTCTGTGATGATATTGTGCACTCACTTGCTTTTGCAGGAATATCTTATAATCTTATCATCACAGAGTTGTGGTCATAGCTCATGTTTTTTATTCCATATATATCACCCATGTGCTCTAACTCTTTTTTGCAGATAATACCTTTTTGAGCTATGACAACCTTGTTCTCCGTTTTACTTGTTCTTCATTTCATATCCTATCTTATCAATCACTCTTGTGCTTTACATTCTCTATCTTATGATATGTGTTGTCACCAATCACCAAAAGGGGGAGATTGTAAGCTTCATGACCATTGGAGTTTGGAAACCCCAAAGGTATGAATGTTTTGGTGATTGGGTGACCATATTGATGTGACTAACATTTCCTTGTAGGATATACAAATGGTCATGTCAATGAAGCGTCGTCTCACATACTCTATCTATCGACGACTTGGTGATTGGTTGCCTCGACAATTCGGATCGAGAACTTGATGGAGTCGCGGAGAAGATGTGGATCAAGGCTAAGGACATGCTAGATCCAAGCGAGTGTTGCTTGGTTAGATGTTAGCTTGAGTCCATAGGAAAAACCGGACTATCAAGAGGGATCGAATTGGTTCTCTTAGCGCACACTAGGTTAGAGATCATATGGATGCATAGTGAGTCTCTCGAGGGCTAGGGTGGCTGAAGAGAAGAAGAGGAACCAAGGATGAAGAAGTTGGAAGCAAGGATCAAGAGTGGATCAAGTTTTCAGCTTATCCGGTAGAGACCGGACAGTACGGTCCTAGGGACCGTATGTACGGTCTTCATTGAAGATCCAGACAGAGAAGTGAAGTCTCGGGATGCTGAGAAAATGAAGACCGGACAATGGACCGTATGGTACGGTCAAGGAGACCGGACAGTACGGTCATCAGATGATTTCCAGACAGAGAAGATGGAGTTTCTGGAAGTGGAAGAAATGAAGACCGGACAATCGACCGGACGGTACGGTCCTAGGGACCGGACAGTACGGTCTTCATTGGAGATGAAGAAGAAGATGGAGATGCGCCTGGAAATAGAGACCGGACAATACGGTCTGGAAGAGACCGGACAGTACGGTCTGGAAGAGACCGGACAGTACGGTCCTTTGTACGGTCTCTAGTTTCGCAGGGCACTTTTGGGCAACGGCTAGTTTTGGGTTGGTAGCCTATAAATAGTTGGTTGCCCGCCCCTTGAGGGGTCTCTTGGCCATTGTTGGAGTGCAGGAAACTCAGAGGGAGCCAAGAGCAAGAGAGAGAAGCACTTGAGAAGGATTTGGAGTGATCCTAGTGCTTGAGAGAGTAGCAATTGCATCCACTTGATCTCTAGGCTAGTGTGAGCTTGAGAGAGTCACTTCGGTTTGTTACTCTTGGTCTATGGCGAGGCCTAGACCGGTTAGGCGTTGGTGTTGAGCTGTCCAAGGAGATTGTGGAAGCTAACACAAGTTTGTACACGGTCTTGGAGCTTCCCGTGCGAAAGAAGCATCACTAGTGGAGCGCCCTTTGGCACGCATCACGTGCGGAGCCTTACCTCCGGAAGAGTACCCGGGATCGAGCCCGGCGGGACGTGCCCGCGACTTCACTCGGAGGGTGAAGTGTGCTCTAGGAGGATCGCCATCGAGCGGAGGGACGGGGTCGAGACTCCGGCGGGAGTGACCCAACGTGGAGTAGGGGAAGGCGCCACCCTTCCGAGACCACGGAAAAAATCATGAGCATTCCTATCTCTATCTCCTTTACATACTAGCATTTACGCTTCCGCATTTACCTTTATGTGCTAGTAGAATTGCATGATAGGTTGTCTCTTTACTTCTTGTAGAATTGCTTGCTAGGGTGTTGCTTGTTGCATAGACTAGATTGTGTGCGCGCATCGCTTGCTTTTGTTATCACCATATCTAGTCTTGCTAGCTTCACGCCTAAAGTACGTTTGGGAGAAATTGTTGACACACCGATTCACCCCCCCCCCCCCCCCCCCCTCTCGGTGCCCTTGATCCTTTCAGCCGCAGATGAGCTGCTTGAGAAGCGTGGCCCACTGTCGCGTGGCCGGGTTACAGATGTAGAAGCGGTGGTTGGAAAGGGAGAGCACGAGCAGGCCGTCGTAGGAGGCGTGGACCTTGAAGCTACGGCGGTGGTTGTAATCGTCGAAACGGAGGACAGGGTGGCGCTTGGCGGCGCCGAGGCTCCCCGGAGGTCGAACGCGTCGACGGCGGCGTCGACGGAGTCGCGGCTGGAGAAGGTCCAACATCTGAAGGTGACGAGAGGGAGCGACGGCTGCCGCTGGTGGAGGGCGAGGAGGAATTCGACGGCGGAGGTGAGGTGGCGCCAAGCGGCAGACCGCGCGGCATCGGAGGAGCGTCTTCGTCGGCAGGCGGAGGAGGATCTCCCACACCACGAGCTCATCTGGGAGAACGGGCCCGGCGGCTCTTGTGGTTTGCGCCATGGCCTCCCACAATCCGTCGGCCAGAAAAAGCCGCTGGCGCCGGCGGCTCGCCCGGCTGGCGGCGGATCTAGTTTTTTTTTTTATTTGACACGCGGATCTAGGGTTTTGGTGTGACTGTGAGTGACGGCGCATATGAGGGTAGGGTGGTTACTGTTGCTCAGCGGCTTCTCGCTGAAGAAGTGAAGCTCTGGTTCCCTTGCTGAACCTTTTTGGGCTTGAATCGCTTTGAGGCTTGTTGTACCTCGTCAAATGGCTTTCAGTAGAGCAGAAGATCTTCAGGTTTATCTCAAAAAAAAAACTTCAGGTAGTCCTCGATCTCAGCGCACGAGTATTCTTCTATTAGAGTGTGGATTTGGACCTTTTTTCGCCTCATGGATTTGTTAATAGATATTTTTGTCACCCATTAGAACCACGGGTATGGGGGCCGTTCTCCTACAACCTATACCCATTTACCCATGGGTCCCCACGAAATCTATGACACATAGGTCAACAAACTCTTGTGTGATGCGATAGCTGCAGAGAACTTTAGTCTGGACATTATGTCCTGCCTTTAGGTGACCATTTGGTCTATTTTTAGCTAAATTTTAAAACTGAAATGTTGAGTGGTCAAATTTAATTACCTTTAAACAATTTAATCATTCCGAGATGTTTACTATATGTAGTTGGGTGTTATTTTTTAATACCTAATAATAGGTATAGGTAACCCGATGGGTGTTGGTTATGGCGGAAATTTAGGACCCGAGGTGGGTATGAGATGGGGATGGGGTATAAAACTTTAAGGCCCCGTTTGGAACAAGGAACGAAAAACAAAGGAATAGGAAAAAATGCAGGAACAAAAAAACACAGGAATTGGAAAAAGTGACAAACCACTGAAATCCAGAATGAAGGAATGGAAAATTCGAGGTGTTTGGAATGCAGGAATAGAAAACACAGGAAAAATGTTTTTACAACTGAACAAAATTTTTAGTAGCCATATTATCATTATTTATTGCATTCAAATTGAATTAGTAACCTTTGGCCATATTTTAACTACCCACATGCTTCTTAAAGTAACTAATTTTAGTGTAATTTAGGTAACCCCAAAGTGGATGGTCATTAGGTCACATCAGTTAGGTGCTTGCATACGGGCTCATGTAGTCATTGCGCTCAGCATGGCAAAGGAAATTTTCCTTCCTTTAGCTCCAACCCAATGTTTCATTTCCTATGTTTTGTGAAGGAAGTCTCACCTTTCCTCTAAAAGGAATTCACCATTCCTCCATTCCAAACAGCAGGCATTGGAAATATTCCTTAGGAAGGATTCCTTTTAGGCCCTGTTTGGAACAAAGGAATGAAAAACACAGGAATAGGAAAAAAACGTAGGAACAGAGAAAACACAGGAAAAGAAACAGTGTCAAAACCGCAGGAATCCAAAACAGAGGACAGAGAATTTGAGGTGTTTGGAATATAGGAATGATAAACACAGGAACTAAATGCATTACAACTAAATAAATTATTTATCAAGCCATCAATTATTATTGAATGCACTTAATCAAATTTCTAACCTCTTGCCACCTTTAACTAATCACTTTAAGGTACTCATTCTATATGTCATTTGCTAATACACCAAGCACTGAAGCAAAGCATGCGTACATAAACCTACGTCAATTAGATTCAAAGTGGACATGTACTTAAGCTAATTAGGTTGTTTGCATGCGCAACCAACGCAATAGCAAAACAAAGGAAAGTTTCCTTTAGCTCCAACCTCATGGATTATTTCCTACGTTTTGTGAAGAAGCCACTCCTTTCCTCTGGAAAGGAATTCACCATTCCTCCATTCCAAACACCAAGTTTAGGAAAATTTCCTTTGGAATGAGTTCCTTTGAAATTCCTTTGAACTTCCTTTGTTCCAAACTAGCCCTTAAAATTCCTTTGAGTTTCTTTTGATCCAAACGTGCCCTAAATGGGATGGGGATGTTCCAGCGCCCTCCAGTGGGTAATATACCAATTGCCATCTCTAGTTACAAAAAGGTTGCACATCCCGGCGATGACACACAACCACCACAATATATATCATCAGGCAATCTAGCTCGATGCTGAAAAAGTGCACAACCTTACACCACCAGCGCCAAAACATAACATCTGCAAAATATTGCTGAAGCAGCAAGGACTATAGCGAGTAGAAACAAGCAAGAATAAGGTAAGGATTCATAACTGAACCTCAGCATCAGAAAATCGCCGAAAATCAGTAAAAATCGGCAGGTTTTGATATGAATTTTTCAAAATTTGAATAAAATTTGGACAAAAAGTTTAAAACCGACCGCTAACACCAAATGCAGGAGGGACCACACCATCTAAAAAAAATGTTTCAGCTTGAGAATTAGCAGCAGCAGACGGGGACCCATCCCAAGTTGAGCGCAATATTCTCTTTCTGCACAATCTTTTCTCTTTCTGCACAATCTTAGTGACGTTTCCCTCAACCTGTCAAGTCGCAGAGTCCTGAAGACAATATTGACGCTATATTTTTTGTTTGCAAAGAAAAAACAAAAGAAAAAGATGCACTCTTCATTGCTCAGCTTCCAACCCTTTCTAAGCAAAGCAACCTATGAGAACAGAGCTTCATTTCTTAACATTCACAGAAAGTCTAAACTTTATCTTCACAATTACTCGAGTTCTGAACATTGGTTAGGCCACTCCACACTCCACGGCAGTCATTTTTTCTTGTATAGTAACCATTTAAAGAGTATTTGTCGATTGAAGGCTAATTGTTTGTCCCAGCAAAGTAATTGTTATACTGTAAGATGATGTAAATTGTCCATTGGATAATGCACAAGAAATATTACATGCTAGTGATCTGGTTCCAACTACTGCACATGGAAATTTAACTCTAGATATCACGATCTCCGCACGGTAATGGTATTGACATACACTCTACCAGCCTATGAGAATACCCAAAAGGAAAAGAAAACACACTGATCCTATAAGCAGAAGCTTTGCTACCATTAGAAAGGCAACACAGGATAACATATAATACATAGTCATAGATTAACCATCATGGTACTGAGTCTTGCTGAACAGACATAGACAAGTTACAGGAAAGAGCATAAGCAATTAGCCTACAGTCAAGAACATTAAGAAGCACGAAACCACACTAGAGCTCACGAAAGAAACATGGCCCTGGCTGTCTCACACGACCACGGCCTTTCTCCCTCTCAAAGAAGGCCTGCCTGAAAATGTTTTCTTTTGTTGGCAAGAATCAGGCACTTCTCTCTCACAACTCTCTCACAAACACACACGAACACAAGTGGTTTGGTGCTGCGATGGAGCTGCAGCGTTTTCAGGTTTTTCTCTCCTTTATTTATAGGCATAAGTACATGCTAAGTGGCTCCGATTGAGCCGGCATTACTGGCCATAGTGGCCCTAGACTCTAGCAAACGACGCAGCACAATGCCGTGATCACCACTACTCCTTAAGACTCGGACAAAGCTAAGACTTGCTAACTGCCCTGACTGACTGACCAACTGAAACTGACGAAACTGAAACTAACACTAGGACTCTACTGACAGTGCAGCGAGGTTTATCAGACATCTTTGAACCGAAGTCCAGTCGCCGTTGATATCACTTGATCCCAATATAATCATAGTACTATTCAACCATCATGAACAGAATTTATTTTCTGCGTAGCCTACTTACTCAAAGATGCGTAAGTCATTAGCATCAGAGTCACCAAGATGCAATGTCCCGCGCTAGAGCCCTGGAAAGAAACGTGGCTGTTCCACATGAACGCAGTTTTGTCTCTGAAAAAACTCATGCCGGACAAGGCTTTCTTCGAACCACTGACCAGTAGGCCTCGCCCACACACGATCCCAATGAAACTGCTGCAGCAACCTGCCCTTGCTGTCGCAGTAAAACAGATCATCATAACCGTCGACCACGACCAGCACATCTCTATTCTCAGACACGACCAAAGCCGTAAACCGATCGCTCTTACCAATACTCCTCAATTCTGCCACTGGCAATTCAATCTGATACTTTAATGACCAGACCACCAACTCATAATCCTGAAGCACCCAGATATCCACCACTGTACAATCCTGTCTCATACAACTGATGGCAAGCATATCATCCATCTCCAGCACATTTGCCCGACACCAATTTTTCCTTGTAGGAGGTCTCATACACTTGAATGATTCACGGATCGTATCAAAAACAAACAGCCCACTTTTCCGGCCTAATTCGAAGGCCCAGTGCAGGCAATTGTGCAGCAACATGGTGGGTCCTCGCTGGCCACATAGCGGCTTAGAGCAAGCCCAATAACCTAGGCGCGTCGCCGATTTCGCGCCCACGCACGCCCCCGCGTGGGTCTCATCTCGTACAGGTGACAGAAGCCGCTGGGAGAAGTGGTGGCCCCACGAGTGCGCGACGCTACCGTCGCTCGCTGCCCGCGATAAGGGTTGTGTCAGGTGCCTTTTCTCTCTCATCCACGTAGGAGATTCCTGACACAAATCGGCTCCAAGCCAAGCCGTTGGACCTGCTCTTATGAACCTTGGCTCCAGAGAGGAGCCCACAGTGAGGACGTAGTAGTCAGCTTCCGACAAACTCCCCTTCCAGTACAGAATGCGATACTCGCCTGACGAGCTGTGATAGTAGAGCGCCGCAGCATTACTACGGAAGAGCTTGGGAAGCGCCGTCCACTGTCGAGTGGCCGGGTTGCAGATGTAGTGGTTGCTGTAGAGGGAGACCACGAGCAGGCCGTCGCAGGAGGCGCAGCCCGTGAAGTCAAGGCCGTGGCCGTAAACATTGAAATGGAGAACGGGACGGCGCTCGGCTGCGGCAGAGGCTCCCCAGAGGTCGATCGCGTCGACGGCGACGAAGTCGTGGCGGGAGCTGTAAAAATTGACGAGCGGGAGAGACCGCTGGCGCCGGTGGTGGGCGAGGAGGAAGTCGGCGGCGGCGGTGAGGCGGCGCCAGGAGCGGCAGACCGCGCCGCATCGGAGGAGCGTCTTCGCCGGCAGGCGGATGAGGATCTCCCACACCACGAGCTCCTCTAGGAGAACAGGGTCGCCGGCGGGTCGGAAGTGCGCCCGTCTCTCCCTTGCCGTTTGCCCCATGGCGCCCCAGAATCCGCCAGCGAGGATGCGGCCGGTGGCTCGCCCGCTGGCGGCGGATCATTTTTTTTTTTTTTTGGCGGCGGATCTAGGTTGCTGTTCTGTTGCACAAGCGCAGTTGCTGCTCGCTGAGGAGTCGAGGCCGCTGAAACTGTATGGTTGCGCTTTTTTTTTTTTTTTGAGGAAAATGGTTGCGCTGCTGTTTGGCTCGGGTTCTCTTTGGGCCTGAGTCACTTTGGGCCTTTCTTGACCTCGCCAAGTCAGGTAGGTATAGTTGCCATGGTCTAGCCCGTCATCCCGATGCTCCCTAAGGGCTCCTTTGGGAACTCTAATCCCCGCGGGGATCCTCGTCTGTACCCGGGTAGCCCGGCCGCGCGGGGCGCGGCCCCGGGCCGATTTCCCCAGCCTTTGGAAGACCGCCACACGGGTTATTTTCGGCTCGGGTTCGGCGGGTTTTGACGGGGTGGGTTTCCCGATCTCGAGAGGTCGGGCAGCTGGCCCTGGTTCTTTCTCGTCCTCTCTTCTCGCTCGCGTTCTCCATCGCTGGCAGTGACCGCCGGTGGCCGCCGCCCTCATCGACGCCTCGGCTTCCCCCTTCCCCAACTCATTCGCCGCTGCCCATGGACTCGAGCGATGCGTCGACCGCTGTTCCCGTCCTTCGATCTGCTCCGACCCACTCACAACTAGGCTGTCGTTCCCTCCGATCTGCCCGGCTTCAACATCTCCTTCGCCGACCCAACTATCAGTGCTCTCTCTCTCTCTCTCATGGTCGCGAGATCTACTATATTGTTGCTTGCTAATCACCTCGAATCCCCCAGCTTTCTCTCCATCCAGATCTAGAGGAGATAAAGGAGGAATTTCTTTTACAGAAGTAGATCAGGAGGAAACATGAGGTGGGCAAGAGGAAGCGGGGGTTCGACCTTGGCATGAGAGAGGGCAAGATCCATTTATGCCTACCGTGATATACACTTCTCGATTCGGGTGACTGTCCTGTCTATCCCCTTCTCTTGCCAAACCCGAATTGCTCAGCATAATCTTGACTCACGACTATGCTTCTCTTGCCAAACCCGAATTGCTCAGCATAATCTTGACTCACGACTATGCTCATCACAGGATTAGTAGTACATGTTTGTCTTGTATTATGACATGGGCGGCTTAGGTAGCTTCTGAGCTGGATTGAGCAGCTATTTGTTTCTTCCTGTTGCATGCCTTGTTGAATAATCACTGCCTCTTGGCTTAATCACTGCATCAGTTCATGTATCCGGTTGATTTAAGTGGAACAGGTAGCATGTGCTGTGAGTTTTTTTTTTTTAATTTCTCTTATTACTTTAAAGCAACAAGCAAATGCTGGGAGAAACATGAGAGGAGTAACATATAGTTTGCAAAAATGAGAGACATAAGTAGCTTTCTTTTGATAGCTAATTCTAGTGTCTATGATATGAAATGAAACTTGTCTGGATGTGTTTCAGACAACTCTGTAAAATCTGGGTGATAATGCAGCAGCGCATTACCAGGATAAGCTACAAACCTTGAATGGCATGGTGGTCTTCTGTGGGTTTCTATAATAAAAGGAAGCCACATGAGTTTTATTACCCTTGGTGGAAAACAATTACTTGATCAGCTAGTCGCTCTAGAGCTTGTTGACTGTATGTTCTCTCCCATGCTAAGGAAGGCTTCTTCACAAGAATGCACTGACTGTCTGTTCTGATGTCTAATTCTGATGCTCCAACATGAAGCATAAACCTTTTCTGTCTCGTTTCTGAACCATTGGTAGTAGCTTCTGTCTACATAATTGTGTTTTTCTGTAAGCCTTTGTGTGTATTTACTCAGTGGTGTTTTCACTTAGATTCAGTTCAGAGTGGGAATGCAAACAATTGGTAGTAGTTTGGATTGCATGGTGAAAGTTTGTCACTATTTGTTTGATGCCCATCGCATGCATCCATATGTGACTCTTGTATTACATCTGGGTAAAAAACCTACCCCTACTGATATAGCTCTAGCTCCAGTCGATCGCGTCTGTATCCCCCTACTCATTCTTCACAAAGTCTCAGCGATGTGGGGAATAATATAGCAGTCTCAGCTGTTATGTGAAGCTCCATGCGATTCACTGTTTTGTCTGACCTGATTATGGCAACTTCTACTGATCACTAATATTTATTTATGCTTAACTATTTTCTGATCACAACTGACTCCCATTCTGGTTGATCATTTGGTTGTAAATAAGTGCAACTCTTTTGCCTGGTCGAGTTGTCTAGGTAGTAAGGAACATCTTATTTGGTTGTCCAAGATTTTCTTTTAAAACATCAACTTGGTTTGGCTCTCATCTGCTGCTAGTTCAAGCACATGGTAATTAGTTCAATATTTTTCTGTCGCTTGCCGTATATGATTGATTAGCTTCTCAAGATAGCAACCAACCAGTTTCAGGCAGTAGTATTTTGACAACTTGTATTATTGCTCTGTCTGTTTTGGTTGGCTTGTTGGCTTTAAATCCATTTATTGATTAAGCTTTATTACTAGAAGTAGTACTGCAGCTTGCTTGTCCTTGCAAGCATTCACTTTTCATTCTATTGTTATGTGCTATCTGTTAGGAGCTATCGGTTTTGGCTGTTTTGCTTCTGATACTTTTGTCAATCCACATTTCAGATGCCAATTGTTTCATGGAGGAATTGGGTTGTTATTAGCAACACCGTGCTCCTCCGTCCTTAGATGTCTGATGGTAGCATCTGCAAGTAAAGTGAGGCAACTTAGTTGGTAGTGTTTCCTTGCATGAGCTGTATTTGTGTACTAGATATTGACCAGCAATGTAAAATCATTTGTTAGTAGCACCATATTTGTAGCCTGGTGGCATGAAGTCAGGGATTGAGTTGAGTCTTTTTTTTTTCTTTCTTGAAACTTGGATGTATGTACTGGCGAAAAATCAGATTTTCTGTATCATTCTTGAGTTTATGCCTCCTGTTACGAATATTGTGTCTAATAGAATTTTTCTGAATTTTTTGGTATTTTTCCTGAATTTTTAGAGCACTTTTTTGAGTTTAGCATAAGTTTTAGCACACGTTTTTCTATTTTCCTGATTTTTCCCAGGGTGGGCCTCCCTGTGGCTCCCAAAGTCTGGCGGGACAGAGAATCCAGCGCAGGGGAGGGTGAGGGTGTGCAGGGAATTCCCTGGCGGGTGAGTTTAGCCCCGGGTTCTTCGGCCTGCGCTTCCAAAGGAAGCCTAAAAGAACCCAAAGGTTCAAGGTTCCGCATGGCAAGCAACTGCGCGATGGTGATCAAGAAGAATCTCTGTAGAGAATGCATGGTGGAGTTTGTCCAGGAAATCGAACAGCTAATTTAGATGCTCATACGCTGGCAACTTGGCAAGGGGATCTATCTATAGTTCTGCTGTTAGGTACTCATGACATACTTTTTTAAAAACATAAACCATTTTCCAACATCATGGCACATCTTCTGTGTCAATGAACACATAACAATCATCAGTATGGTGTTCCCGCACCTTAACTCTAGAACAAATCTAGGGCCGCCGCCAAAGGTAAAAGAGACTACTTGTAATGATGTGTGGTGAGATTCATCACGCCAAACAACATCTGACATGTGGGCCTGGACACGAACCACAAGTGGCTACGGGTGTCGCATCACCTTCCCACCACACATACCCAACCCCAGCCCTCGTTGTTGTATGGTGATGGTGATCACCACCCAAGCATAAAAAGGAAACTGGAGCTTACACAAACAGTTCAACTAGTTAGCACCACATCTGCGCAGACACTCACGACGCACTCACACTCACCCCTATGAACGCACATACACAAATCCTACCCTTATAAGCATCTTCGAAGACTGAACCGGCAAATTTTCAAGATGACGAAGTCACCACTGGCGTCGTTGTCAACGGGAGCGTTGCCTACCACTAAAGCACAACGTCGTTAAATCCTAGAAAAATCGCTCCTACAGGGAATCGAACCCAGGAATTAAGGTGCTACTGAGCCTTTTGTAACCAGTGAGCTACAAGCCTTTTTGCTTCCAAAACATTGACTGTGGCTGCTGATGTGATTTTTTTTTAGATAATTTCATTAAAAAAACGTATCATCATACAGACTCGCGCTTACATCCAACACATTTTCACAGCCACATTTTCCAAGACTCTGGCTGCTGATGTTGATTTGCCATGCAAAAGTATTGAAAGGAGTCAACGTGGGGAAGCAAAGCCACGGCCGATTTCTATGCAAAGTATTTGCCGCCGTTCTATCACCGCTGATCGATGGCGGGCCTGTCATTGCCGGATGACCAAGGAACGATTTCTATGGAACAAATCGATGGTGGAGGTTACTAGGTTAGTTTTCTTTTTCTTTTTTTTTTTTTTTTGAGGAGAGGTTACTAGGTCAGTTGGCTGCCAGGGCACCATAGTTCTTGTCGTATTTGGTTCTAATGAAATGAAAGCGAAGGATTCAAATGAAATTCTTTGACGAAACCGATGCACATAGTGAATTTTTTTACCGGATGACCAAGGAACGACAAATTGATGGTGGAGGCTACTAGGTTAAGTGGCGACCAGCTTTCCATAGTTATCACCGTATACCGATAATGTGTCGCCACACATATACGATGTGCATTATCCATTTGAGATTATTGTAAAATTCTCGTATCTTTATACAATACAAACAATTGCTAAAGCCATATGCAGCCACAATCTTTCTCTCTCTCTCTCTCTCTCACACACGCACACGCACACGATAGAGCCATGCATCATATATAGCAACAATTGCGTGCCAACTAGAATTATGCGTCAAATTATTTATCAGAGAAATACAACTTGGTGACGTTACAGTCACTGGCCATATAGATGTAGTTTTGATGCGAGAGTACTCTCTCTGGTTTTAATTAATTGATGATGAAGTTACCACACAAATTATGTAATTGACAACAACATGTATTGAACAGAAAAAGGGACGGACTGTAGTCCCATACGAGCAAAAGTTTTCCTACCATTAGCATGGCAAAGTGATTTTTTTCACTTTTGATCGTACAAATATATGAACAAACAAATGTTGGGTTCAAGGTGTAATGTAAATAAACAAGTTACTTAAGACTAAGAGGGGTAAGCCATAACATAATCAACAAGAAGCAGTAACCTCTGGAAGAAGGTATGCCTCACGCAGACCACATCATCTTTCAGTTCCTCTGGAGAAGGTATGCCTCACAAGGCTTTCTTTGAAGCAATACCCAACAGGCCTCGAAATGGCACGATCCAATGGGACTTCCTGTAGCAAGTTACCCTTGCTGTCACAGTGAAAAAAATGCAAATGGGTGCCAAAGTAGATCAGTACGTCTCCGTTGCCAGATACAACCAACCCATTAAAAGACCTGTTATTTGCAATATTCCTGATGAGTTGTGCCGTTGGCAACTCAATCCGGTACTTCAACGACCAGACCTCTAGCTCATAGTCCTGAAGCAGCCAGAGTTCCACCATGGATTTCGTTGCATCCATATGGCTGATGCCAATAACACCATCGATGTCAAGCAGACGCGACCGTGCCCAATGGTAAGATGTTATAGGAGAGCGCATGCTCCTGAACGACTCAGAGACCGTGTCGAAAACGATTAGCTGGTTTTCCAGAGACCATTGACCCCAATGCAGGCAGCTGCGCAGCACGACCGGGGGGCGGTTCCTGACAGATGACAGCCCAAACTTGATGAACTTCTCAACGGGCGGCGAGGCTAGAGGCTGGCCAATGCACCTTGGCTCCTCCGAGGAGCCGACAGCGAGGACGTAGTAAACGGCACTCTCATCATTCAAGAATGTATCCACCCGTTTCCAGTAGAGGACGTGGTACACACCGGAAGAGCCGTGCAGGTACATCCCCACGACTTCGACGCCGGCGAGGCTCGTCGGAAGTTCAATCCATTGACGCGTGGCCGGGTTGCAGATGGAGCACCGCCTATCGAAGGGGAGTACAGTAGCAGCAGCCCGTCACTGTAGGCGTGCACCTCGAAGTCACGGGGGCGGTTGTAGTCGTCGTTGAAACGGAAGACAGTCCGGCGCTCGGCGGGGGATCGCCGGAGATCGAAGGTGTCTAGGTAGGTGGGGCGGAGGACGTCGGCCCCCTTAAAGGAGATGAGCGGGAGCGACGGCTGGCGCCGGTGGTGGTCGAGGAGGAAGTCGACGGCGGAGGTGAGGCTGCGCCACGAGCGGCACACCGTGCGGCAGCGAAGGAGCGCCGTCGCCAGCAGGCTGATGAGGATCTCCCACAGGACGAGATCATCCGGGAGGTATGGGATCGTCCGTCTTTCTCTTGCAGTTTTCGCCATGGCTCCCCCACTCAACGTCGCGATCTGAACCTAACCGGTGGCTTGCTGAGCAGCCTCTAGCTCATAGTCTCTGGCCACGGTGGCTGGCTGGCAGATGACGAGGGTTCACTTCTTTTATATCCCTGGTGAGCCGATCCAAATGAGCTCTCTGCTACCCCTAAAAAAAAAAGCTCTCTACTGGATTTTTTTCCACTCGAGCCAGTAAAATACGGATGAAAGCCTGTCACATGCTTCTGGCCGCCCAGCACACGAAAAAAATAATCTTGCCCAAGAAAACAATTTCCGGCCCACGCCAAAGAGATAAGAGGCGAGGAAGAAGAAACCGGCGGTGGAGCGTGGAGGTGGAGCGGACGGTCCAGCACGGCGGTGAGGACACTTGCCACGTCGCCGGTGTTGGAGGAGGGTGGCGGGGTTAGGCCGTTAGGGTTCCGGGGTTGTCAGTAGAGGGAGGGGCATCTGACCAATATTGAACATAGAGGGGGGTCATGAGGGCAGCATCGGTGACCCAACAGTGAGAGATGGTGCGGCAAGGCTGTGGCACTGCTACCGGTGTCGCGGACGACGACATGCGTGCGGGGTAGACAGTGAGGGCATCATAACAGCTTGAAATTTAAGAGTTTTTTATCATCGGCTCGGTGCATTATTGAGATGAAAGGGTGACCAACCACTTAATTCCCAACTTCTTTAAAATGTTTCTCAATTTGGTTTCAAAATGTTGTTTTTTCATTTGTTTTATCCCCAAATTTGTCAATCAGACATGTAATAATATATAAGAAAAACCCCATCCTACTCCCAAGTTTAGTTACACTCGTGTTGAAAACCCACCTTCAACGAAATTCCATCCGACTCCCAAGTTTAGTTACTCTTGTGTTGAATAAATATGAGTACAACAGTGATTCAGTGAAAAAAATGTAGATGAACCACTATTTTTTTAGCATATATCGATAAATATGTTACTTACCTATAAAAGAATGTATGTACACATAATTTAATTATGCCCACACACCAACGAAAAGTAGAGTCAATTATCTCAAGGCTGCTCTGGTCTTTGTAGACCACGTCTAACACAGCTAATTGCTTCTAGCGGAGTAGTAGGGATAAAGTCTGACTTCTGTTTCAAGAAATAAAAGTAGGAAACCCAAAATGAGGGTAAAACCTCCACTACAACTTGGAACTGGGTTATGAATCCAATTGTCTTAAACCACACACTTAGTTGGCTTCCTGGTATTGAGCAGTAAAAACCAAGATCATCATGATGCAATATTATACATTAAAACCCTCAAAAGAAACGTGGCTGCCTCACGCAGACAACACCATCGTTGAACTCCTCTGGAAGAATGTGTGCCTGACAAGGCTTTCTTTGAACCAATACCCAACAGGTCTCGAAATTGCACGATCCAATGGGAACGCCTGAAGCAACTTGCCCTTACAGTCACAGTGAAACAAATGCAAATTAGTGTCAAAGTAGACCAGCACATCTCCATTGTCAGATACAACCAACGCATTGAAAGACAAGTTATTTGCAATACTCCTCAGTTGTGTCGCTGGCAACTGAATCCGGTACTTCAATGACCAGACCTTGAGCTGATAGTCGTCAAGCACCCAAAGATACACAACAGATTCCGTTGCATCAAGATGGCTGATGCCAAGAACACCATCCATCTCAAGCAAACGAGACCGTGCCCAATGGTAAGACGTTATAGGAGATGGCATGCTCCTGAACGACTCAACCACCGTGTCGAAAACGATTAGCTGGTTTTGCATACACCATTGACCCCAATGCAGGCAGCTGTGCAGCAGGACGGAGGACCGGTTCACTTCGTACGTCAGCCCAATGCATCTTGGCTCGGCCGAGGAGCCGACGGTGAGGACATAGTAGACGACACTGTCACCCTGGTATGGTCGATGCATCCACTTCCAATAAAGGACTCGGTACTCACCGGAAGGGCTGTGCAGGTACATCCCCACGACGTAGACGCCAGCGAGGTTCGTCGGCAGCTCAGTCCACTGGCGTGTGACCGGGTTGCAGATGGAGAACCGGCCTTCGGAGTCGGAGAGGGACAGCAACAGCAGCAGTCCGTCGCAGGACGCCATCACCATGAAGTCACCGCGGCGGTTGTAGTCGTGGAAACGGAGGACAGGACGGCGCTCGGCGGGGATCGCCGGAGGTCGAAGGCGTCAAGGGTGCGGGACTGGAGCTCATCCCCGTCGAAGGCGACGAGCGGGAGCGACGGCTGCGCCGGTGGTGGGCGAGGAGGAATTCGGCGGCCGATGTGAGGCGGCGCCACGAGCGGCAGGCCGCGCGGCAGCGGAGGAGCGCCGTCGCCGGCAGGCGGATCAGGATCTCCCACAGGACGAGATCATCATGGAGGACGGGGACCGCGGCGGGTGGCTCTGCGTCCGTCTTGCGCTTGAATTTTCCGCCATGGCTCCCGCACTCCACGCGCGAGGGTTCTGAGAGGCGGCGCTGCGAAATACTACGACGATCAAGAATCAATTTCTGTTGGGATGGAGGTTGAGGGCTGATTTGGTCGCCCGGACTTATCGGTACAGCTCAATATAAACTCTTTTCAGATTGGAACTTATTTTCTGCTTTGCACGTGAAGCACGTTTGAGAAAATTAATCCCAGCCCACATGTTTCTTGTGATTTTGTATTCCATAGAGACCGTCCTTTGCTATTCCTTCAATCCAAGTCGGCCTAAATAATGGAGCAAGTTAGTCTTTTAACAAGACAGCATCATCGCCGAGCTTCATAACATCTAAGGCGATCGGGTGTAACTGACCAAATTCGCGTCTGTTTTCTTGCTTGAAAATTTCGTAGGAAGCTCGCTGCATGTTCAGCAAATCAATAAACATGTAGCTCCTTCCAACTAGTTCCAAGGGAATAATATGTTGTTATTGCACAGAAATTCTAACAACATATATGGAACTAGGTAACTAAAGAGCGATTTATGCCACTCTTAAAAAACGATTTATGCCGCTTTATTCTAGTACAGGAACATAATTTATGCTGTGTACTCAGCAAGCTGACTCATTGTTTGTTACCCTTTCCATTCCTCCAATGAGTCTGCTGAAGTTGTTAATTTCTGTTATTCAACGGACTAACAGGTACTAATAACCAGGACTAGACAAAAAAAAACAGAACCAGTTGCGGCTTCAAACCTTCATCAGTCCCAGACTCCCATTACCACCTCTAAAACAAAGATGAAGAAGAAGCACATGCCGATGAGCTTAAAACTTATTGCTACCATTAGCACGGCATGCAAGGTGGTTCAAAAACAACATATAACGATGGTTCAGGAATCCTAAACCCAAAGTGTTTTCAAACAGAGCTGATTGCTGTGACATCCTGGCCCACCAACTTGTTGCAACTTCTTTTCTAGAAGCTCATCTCGAAAAACTCTGAGGTTAAGCGTGCTTAGCCTAGTTCAATTTCGGGATGGGTGACCGATTGGAAAGTTCTTCCCAGATGCGCATGAGTGAAGACAGAGTGAAGCACCACCTTACTCTAGATCATGAAAATGAATATGCCTGACAAGGCTTTCTTTGAACCAACAATATCCAACTGGCATGGAAATCGTACAATCCAATGGGAAGGCCTGAACCAACTTGCCCTTGCACTGAAACAAATGCCTGTTAGTGTCAGAGTAGACCAGCACATCACCACTGTCAGACACTGAGGAACCATGTTGAGATGTGCCATGGTTCATGATGTGATGAGTAATTGACAACGACTTAGGTTGAGTTGACATGGGGTTCGAGTTTGAAATGTGAGAACTTGAGGTTTGCATGAGCATGTATATTGATTATGTTTATGGCTAACCGGAGTTGGTGAAGGTGATGGGAAGTATGGAGGAGATGGAGAAGTGTTTGCTTGTCTAATGATGTGTAGGTCAATGGAGTCAACTTGATGGTCAACGGCGAGAGGATCGGGAGGAACAGCGGGAGCTTGGGTCCAGGCGATCGAGAGGCCGGGTGAGGTCAAGGGTGATCCACACCGTACACGTGGCGGACAAGAAGCACGGAGGGTTTCGCGGTTTGGCCTCAAAACCGTGGAGGTGATGAAGACGGCGGGTTGACCAAGTCAAGAGGCGAACGGAGGCCGAGTCAAGTGAAGGGTCCCGACGGGCTGGGACGAGAAGACTTGACGGCAAGGTTCGCGGGACGAGGTGACACGCGTCGACATCGAGGTGGTTTCCCGGTTTATGCCTCAAAACCGGCGGGCGGACGGTTTCCCGGTTTGGGCCTCAAAACCGGCGGCGGCGCATGGTGGTGTACATGGCACCATCGCGAAGGTTGCGTCGAGGCGAAGCGAAGTCGTGAAGGGCCGATGGCGTTCGGGCGAAGGAAAAAGAGTTGGACGATTTTGCCCCTAGTGGTAGGTGGGAGTATGTAACCCTTAGGGGTAGTTGGGAAAGAGAAAATGCCTATATAGGGAGGTGGAGTTGGCTGGCCACCTTGAGCCTTGAGGGACCAAGTCATTTGCATCTAGGGATAGGACTAGCTAGGGGAGAGCTAGAGAGAGATGAGAGGAGAGGGAACAAGGTGAGAGCTTGTATCTTCAACTTTCAACAAGAGAGGGAGGAAGAGGGCGGCGCCCTAGCTTTGTACCTATGGATTTCGTGATTGAATCAATGGGATGAAGTTTGTTTGAATCAATCTTGTGCTCTTGTTCTTCCTCCCCATCTTATTCCCGAATTTATCTTTTTCCTCATTTTCGGAGCTATTTTCGGGTGATTTTTCGATCTCCTTTTTGGCTGCGATTTGGGATGGTTTTCTTGGATGGATTCGGTGCTAGGATGTGTGGGAACATGCCTTGAGTGATCTCGTTCAAGATCTCCCCACGAGCACCTCGAATTTGTGGATTTCGTCCAAGTTTGACCAAACCCTTGTTCTTGCACGTGATCTGAAATTCGAGGGGATTTGGTTGGGTTTTTGGTATGGATCCACTTGGATGAGGTTCCCAATCTTGTCACGCACCTAGGGTTCAAGTTTGGTGATTTTTGGAGGTCGTTTGATCGGGTTTCGGATTTTGGAGCAACCGGTCGCGTGTTTTTGTTCTTGCTGTTCATCGCCTACCGGAGTATCCGACCGAGTACCGGAGTATACCCGACCGGACTATCCGACACATTACCGGAGTATCCGGACCTGATACCTTCCGGAGTATCCGGCACCCTACCGGAGTATCCGGACCTGGTATCCGACCGGAGTATCCGACACCTCACCGGAGTATCCGATACCGGAGTATCCGACAGGTTACCGGACTATCCGGTGGAAGGTCTCGGTTGGATTTTCATCGGTCCATCTCGTGGAGTGCGTGTTCGCTTGTTTTGCTTCCGCAAGTATTCCAACATCATCTTTGATCACTCCTAGGGTTAGCACAACACTCCTCATGTGTGTGTGTGATCTTGGTGATCATTCTTGAGGCGGGTTGGGACATAGGCCGAATTCTTTGTAAGAATTTTTATTGGCTCTCATTCACCCCCCCCCCCCCTCTGGTCGCCTTCTCGGTCCTTCAGACACAACCAAGGCATGCAAGACCAGTTATTATTTGCAAGACTCCTTAGTTTTGCCACCGGCAACTCGATCCGGTGCTTCAATGACCAGACCTCCAGCTCATAGTCCTGAAGCACCCAGAGATCCACAACAGATAATGTCGTCGTGTTCATATCGCTGATGCCAAGAAAACCATCCACCTCCAGCAAGCGAGACCATTCCGGATCGTAAAATTTTATGGGAGAGCGGATGCTTCTGAACGATTCAGCAACAGTGTCGAAAACGATCAGCTCGTTTTTCAGCGTGCAGTGACCCCAATGCAGGCAGCTTCGTACCATGGCTGGAGGCTGGTCCCTGACACACATCAGGCCACGCTTGATGAATCGCTTAGTTGTCAATGGCGGGGCTACAGGGAGTCCAATGCGCCTCGGCTTTGCTGAGGAGCCGACGGTGTGGGCGTAGTAGACTACAGTGTGATAGTTTATTCCTCCACTTCCAGTAGAGGACGCGGTACTTACCAGAAGACTTGTGCAGGTACAGCCCCGCGACATGGCCTTTAGCGAGGCTCGTCGGCAGCACTGTCGACTGGCGTGTGATCGGGTTTGCAGATGGAGAAGCGGCCATCGAGAGGGACAGAAGCAGCAGTCCGTCACAAGAGGCGTGAACTTCGAAGCCGTTGTAAAGCTTGAAACGGATGACAGGGCGGAGCTCGGCGGGGGATCGCCGGAGATCGAAGGCGTCTAGGGTGCTGGAGCGGAACTGCCCATCGGAGTGTAGGGGAACGGGGAGTGCTACGCTAGCAAAAAACAATTTATCTACCGCGTTCATCCAGGAATACCTAGCGAGAAGAGGATCATGGATCATTACCACTAGACGCGCAGGCGGAGCGGAAGCGTTGTTGGAGCAGCTCGGTCCAACGGAGTCGCGCGTCGATGTAGAGGAAGTAGACGATCGTAGCTGCCTCCTTGTCCAGCCGATCAGCCCCACGTTGGCGCCTTTCCTTGCGGTATCCACACGTACGAGGATGGAACGCCGCACGCCGTTGTGCTAGCACGGCGACGCGGCTAGGGTTTATGTGGGAGGGAGAGGAGCGGCGGCGGTTAGGTTGTGGCGACGTGTATGGCGCCCTCAGCCCCGCCCCTTCTTATATAGACCCCGCTAATGGGCTTCCACGTTGTAGGCCCATTAGGTTTCTAGTCCCTCGCGGATCAATATCCGTATATAGCCCACATATGGATCTAATCCATATTTCGAGGTGTTCGGTTGGAGGATGCAGTTGCAGTTGCAGTTTCAATAGTGAGAGAGAACACTGTAGCGGAGGATTCGCGCACTGTAGCAATGTGTTTTACTGTAGCAGCAGGAACAGCAGCCGCCGGCTGGAATTCCAGCAGCCGAACGGGCTGATTGTCTCTTGGGCACATATAACCAACAGTCTCCCACTTGCACTAGAGACAATCTCATAGCAAGTTTCCTGTTCCAGCCTGTTAAGTGTGTGACCCGTAGGTTCACATGTACATGGCAGTGATATGAAAACATATTTTCAAACCACAAATCAATAGCGGCACCTAGCAGCACATATTGGCTCCCATGCACACATAAAGATCATATCGGCTGAACCTTTGATGTACACATACACCGATCCCTTGCCTCACGATATCAGTCAAGCTCAAGGCGAGATACGTGCCATCCCTGTGATAGCTCGACCATTCACTCGATCAAATAGTGGATTAATTATGACTAACTCTTTAGTCATCGTGATTAACTCTTTAATCACATTGGCATGGCCATGCATTTTCAAATCCAACTATCTCGAGGGGCCCAGAGATATCTCTCCCGTTACTAGGAGGGGCAAATCCCATCTTGATTGCGCACACCCCACGACATGCTTCATAGTATACCCGAAAGCTACCTTTATAACTACCCAGTTACGGAGTAGCGTTTGGCAACCCCTAAGTACGCTACTACACATTCTGGGAATCAATGACAATCTCAGGTCTAAGGATCCCGAAGGTACACCACATAAGACAACAACTGATGGCACAACAAATAACATCTCAGCAGAGTCTAGTAGTGGGTCTATCCAACAACATGTTCTCTAACATGTGTCCACATTATTGATTTGATATCTCTATATCTATGATCTGTGAACATGATCATCAATCAATACATGTGCTAGTTCATGAACCATTACTGTCCCACATAATGATAGTGAACTAGGGACAATTTTAAGACAACGTCATAAAAAAACAAGAGTCTCACAAACAAGTCACATACTTGTTAATTAATGTAATGACAATTATCCAAGGAACAGAATAACACTTTATTCAAAATACATAAACATAGACGAAATACAAATTCTCTCATGCACTAGACTAGATCATGTAGATATCTAATACCCATAGACCTCATGTGCGCCTCATGCTTGGGCTGTGAGAGAGGCTTCGTCAACGGATCAGCAATATTTGAATCCGTGTGCACTTTGCATATCTTCACATCACCTCGCTCAACGATGTCCCGGATGAGGTGAAAACGCCGTAGTATGTGTTTGTTCTTTTGGTGCGACCTAGGCTCCTTGGCTTGCGCAATGGCACCACTATTATCACAATAGAGGTCCACTGGACTGGACGCACTAGAAACAACCCCCAACTCAGAAACAAATTTTCTGATCCAAACACCCTCCTTACCAGCTTCAGAAGCTGCAAGGTACTCGGCTTCCGTCGTGGAATCAGCAACCGTTTCTTGCTTGGAACTCTTCCAACTCACCGCGCCTCCGTTGAGGCAGAACACATAGCCAGATTGCGACCTCGAATCATCCTTGTCAGTTTGGAAACTAGCATCGGTGTAACCATTTACAACGAGCTCTTCCTCACCACCATAAACTAGGAACATACCCTTGGTTCTTCTCAAGTACTTCAGGATATTTTTAGTTGCCACCCAATGAGCTACTCCTGGGTTTGATTGGTATCTACTTGTAGCACTTAGAGCATAAGCTACATCTGGGCGAGTACATAGCATGGCATACATGATGGATCCAACGGCCGAAGCATATGGAATCGCACTCATTTTCTCTTGCTCATCAGGTGTCGACGGACACTGAGTCTTGCTGAGATTAATGCCATGTGACATTGGCAAGAAACCTTTCTTAGAATCCTGCATATTGAACCGTTTCAATACCTTATCAATGTACGTGTCCTGGCTTAATCCAATTAGCCTCTTTGATCTATCTCTATAGATCTTAATGCCCAGAATGTAAGCTGCCTCTCCTAAGTCTTTCATCGAGAAACTATTTCTTAATGAGGACTTAGTGGCTTCAAGCATTGGAATATCGTTTCCGATCAACAATATGTCATCTACATAAAGGACCAAAAACACAAGTGCGCTCCCACTAGCCTTTTTGTAGACACAAGGCTCTTCTTCGTTCTTGATAAAGCCAAACCCTTTGACCACTTCATCAAAGCGAAGATTCCAACTCCGAGATGCTTGCTTCAGCCCATAAATAGACTTTTGAAGTTTGCATATTTTCCCAGCATTTTGTGGATCAGCAAAACCTTCAGGTTGTGTCATGTACACATCCTCACTTAGGTTTCCATTCAGGAAAGCCGTTTTGACATCCATTTGCCATATCTCATAGTCATAATATGCGGCAATTGCTAGGAGGATCCGAATAGACTTTAGCATAGCGACGGGCGAAAAAGTCTCATCATAATCAACACCTTGAATTTGTTTGAAACCTTTCGCCACCAATCGTGCTTTATAGATGTGAACATTTCCATCCATGTCTATCTTTTTCTTAAAAACCCATTTACACTCAATGGTTTTCACACCATCAGGTGGATCGATCAAGTTCCAGACTTGATTTTCTCTCATGGATTCTAACTCGGATCTCATGGCTCCAAGCCATTTCTCAGAGTCAGGTCCCATCATTGCTTCTGTGTAAGTCTTAGGCTCATTATTGTCCAACAATAATATGTCGCGCTGCCCCGTGGTTAGGAGCGTGAACTTTTCAGGTGCACGACGCGGCCTTTCAGATCTTCGTGGGGCTGGTGTCTCAACAACAGGTTCTACAACATTTTGTACATCCTCTTGAGGTTCAGCGGGTGCAGAAACATTTTCTAGTGCTTCTTGAACTTCTTCAAGTTGCACGGTGCTCCCACTAACTTCTCTTGAGAGAAACTCTTTCTCTAGAAAAACACCATTCCGAGCGACAAACACTTTGCCCTCTTCTCGGTTATAGAAATAGTATCCTTTGGTTTCCCTAGGATATCCCACAAAGAAACACTTATCAGATTTGGGATGAAGTTTATCAGACGTCATACGTTTTACATAAGCTTCACAACCCCATATCTTTAGAAAAGACAATCCGGGACGCTTCCCAGTCCATATCTCATATGGTGTCTTCTCTACAGATTTAGATGGCACCCTGTTTAACGTGAAAGCAGCAGTTTCTAGAGCGTATCCCCAGAAGGATAATGGAAGATCACTTTGGCTCATCATAGACCGAACCATGTCCAACAAGGTACGGTTTCTCCGTTCAGATACCCCATTCCATTGGGGCGTCCCTGGCGGAGTCCATTGTGGAACAATTCCACATTGTCTAAGATGATCACCAAACTCATGGCTTAAATATTCTCCTCCACGATCTGATCGTAAGAATTTAATTGTCTTACCCGTTTGATTTTGTACTTCATTCTGAAATTCTTTGAACTTTTCAAAGGACTCAGACTTATGCCTCATTAAATAGAGATATAGCCATATCTACTGAAGTCATCGGTAAAAGTAATGAAGTACTGAAAACCACCTCTTGCTGTGGAGCTCATTGGACCACATACATCTGTATGTACAAGGGCCAACAACTCATTCGCCCTCTCACTTTGTCCTGTGAAAGGCGTCTTAGTCATCTTGCCAAGTAAACATGACTCGCACGTCTCAAATGATTCAAAATCAAATGAGTCTAGAAGACCATCTTTATGGAGCTTCTCCATGCGTTTCATATTTATATGACCTAAGCGACAATGCCAAGTATAGGTAGGATTCAAATCATTAGGTTTAAGCCTTTTTGCATCAATGTTATAAATCGGCGTATTCTCAAGATCTAGACAATATAATCCATTCACCAATGGACAATGACCATAGAGAATATTATTCATATAAATAGAGCAACACTTGTTCCTTATTATGACCTCATAACCATCAACTTCCTCTAAACATGAGGAGGAAATAATGTTTTTGCCCAAGGCAGGAATGTAATAACAATTATTTAATTCCAAAACTAATCCCGACGGTAATGAGAGTGGATAAGTCCCGACGGCCAACGCAGCAACCTTTGCACCATTGCCAACACGAGCATCCATCTCGCCTCTTGCGCACTTCCTTGTCCCCTTAAGCCCCTGCAACGATTTGCAAGTATGAATCATCGAACCGGTATCAAATACCCATGAATCATAAGGACGAGTAGCAAGATTAATTTCAATAACATTGATACCTGAATTAGAAGAGTCAGCACCCTTCTTCTTCTTGAGTTCTTCCAAGTAAAGCTTGCAATTCCTCCTCCAATGGCCCGTCTTCTTACAATGATGGCAAGCATCATTGGCAGCCACCTTTGGCTTCTTGTTGGGCGGTGCAGGAGGACCCTTAGGCTTAGAACTTGAGATCTCATCTGAAGTCTTAGCCTTAGGATACTTGCGCTTTCTCTTCCTATCCTTCTGAACCATCATCACATGATTGGCGCCAGTTTTCTTGATGCTCTCCTCGGCAGTCTTTAGCATCCCATGCAATTCAGCCAATGTCTTCTCCAAGTTATTCATATGAAAATTCAAAATGAATGGCTCATAGCTCGCCGGGAGCGATTGGAGAAGAACATCCGTGGCCAACTCTAGGCCAAGGGGAGAACCAAGTTTCTCCAAGCTCTCAATGTAACCAATCATCTTGATCACATGAGGACTTGACAGGACTACCTTCTGCCAGCTTGCACGCAAACAAAGTCTTAGAGATGTTATACCTCTCAGACCTCGCTTGGTTCTCAAACATGCCACGGAGCCCTTCAATCATATTGTAGGGATCCACATTCTCATATTGCTTCTGAAGCTCAGAGGTCATTGTGGCTAGCATGAGACAGCTAACATCAAGTGCATCATTTGTATGCTTTTTGTACGTGCGTTTTTCAACGTCCGTAGCATCCTCTGGCAGTTCATCAGGATAGTGATTCTCCAGAACATATTCCTTTTCTCTTGCTTGAGAACAATTCTCAGATTGCGATACCAATCAATAAAGTTTGTTCCATTCAGTTTTTCTTTATCAAGGATCGAGCGCAAATTAAAACTGGGAGTGCTACTAGCGGAAGGTGCCATGATCTACAACAGAAATATATGCGAAAGTAAGCACTATGTAAATGCAAAAGAACCTTCTATTAAACAATTTAACAAAAGACTATATCCATTATATGCTTGGAACCGTTTCCCTCAAAACGACATATAGTGGTACAAGTTCCATATTTACTAAGTTCTAGTGAGCTTGGCATCACGGCTAGAAACCTAGTTATTTAGGTAAGCAACATTTGCTAATCACATCCTTATGTGACACTTGTTTGTTGGGTGGCATCAAATGCTCCGGCGCCAACACTATGCCCCAAAGCCCAAAACCATTTTGACAGCTTTGATAAGTAAACCAACACTATGCATGTGAATGTCCGACATTCACCCTATTTAATCAAGATTGTTGAGGGTACTCTACTTTGGCAGACCTACCACATAACGATCAAGAGTCTAATAGGTGCAGCTATTGGAAGGGCATCAATTTTAATCTTAATTTTATGAGGGATCTATTCTAGCATGAAGATCATATCCATCATATAAAGATACATGAAAGAATAGGATGATAGGAACATCATCACAGGCAATCATATTGTGTGATATAGTATGGCCCTTTTCCACATGGTGATCCCATCTCCATCGTCCCATCATCTTGGCCACCATGCTCGAAGCCTCCAAGAATAAATACTAAGCTACTACATCTAGCAACTAGTAATGAAATTACATGAGGATATCAAGTATCACAAATCGACACGCAGGTCGTTATACAACAATTGGACAGCCCATGGCTGCAATTGAGCATGACACGCAGGCCATGAGAATTACATGCATCACATCACATTATAGGCCATACCAATCACACCATACTCTGCAAAAACAAGTTAGGCGAGACCAACGTGTGATCAAAAAGGGGTGTACAACAATCTATGCGTGTCCGTACGGCCAATGCCTCATATTTTCATTAGGTTTTCATGAGGAGACCGCGGCGCATGCAACTGATCATGTCGACTCTATCCACCCGCGCACGCTGTTAGTCCCGATGGTGATTCCAGCCGGTAGGGACAGGTCGCGCGCGCACCGAGAAAGAGCACGACGGCATCAAGAATACATGGCGCTATCAACTCATAACCTTGTGAGAAACCCCTAGGACCGATTGATCTAATCAACCCGTACACATCATCAACATGAACTAGAACAAAGATTGTAATAGATCACATCTACTACAATAGCATATCACTATATGCGCATGATCCAGATCAAAAACTACGCAACCTGGCTCTGATGCCACTGTAGGGGAACGGGGAGTGCTACGCTAGCAAAAACAATTTATCTACCGCGTTCATCCAGGAATACCTAGCGAGAAGAGGATCATGGATCATTACCACTAGACGCGCAGGCGGAGCGGAAGCGTTGTTGGAGCAGCTCGGTCCAACGGAGTCGCGCGTCGATGTAGAGGAAGTAGACGATCGTAGCTGCCTCCTTGTCCAGCCGATCAGCCCCACGTTGGCGCCTTTCCTTGCGGTATCCACACGTACGAGGATGGAACGCCGCACGCCGGTGTGCTAGCACCGGCGACGCGGCTAGGGTTATGTGGGAGGGAGAGGAGCGGCGGCGGTTAGGGTTGTGTGGCGACGTGTATGGCGCCCTCAGCCCCGCCCCTTCTTATATAGACCCCGCTAATGGGCTTCCACGTTGTAGGCCCATTAGGTTTCTAGTCCCTCGCGGATCAATATCCGTATATAGCCCACATATGGATCCAATCCATATTGTCTCTTGGGCACATATAACCACACGGAGGAGACGAGAGGGAGCGACGGCTGGCGCGGTGGTGAGCGTGGAGGAAGTCGGCCGCGGAGGTGAGGAGGCGCCACGAGCGGCAGACCTCGCGGCAGCGGAGGAGCGCCGTCGCTGGCAGGCGGATGAGGATCTCCCACACGACGAGATCATCCGGGAGGACGTAGACAGCGGCGCGGCGGCTCCGCATCCGTCTCCTCTTGCAGTTTCGCATGGACTCTCTGGCCTCAGTGGTGGCTGGCAGACGGCGAGGGGTTTTTGGGACGGAGATCGAGGCGGCGCTGCGAATAATCAATTTCTGTTATGATGGAGGAGGTTGCGGGCGTGTTTGGGACCTCCTATACATCAATTGAATCTTTTGATAGTTACTTCCACATCAAAGAGCCCAGGAGATATAGCGGCTCCATTAAGCAAGTACAAAAGTGTTGTCTCATAGTTAATCTTCAGACGGTTTCATTAGACCACTTGTACAATGCGATTGTTTTAGTTGTTTCGTAGTAATTGCATCTTTCCTTAATTTGTAGGTGAGCAAAGGAATACTTATGAGTTGCATGGCAATTATAACTCATACAATGGTGTGTAAGCCGTCTCATACATCTAAATTTTAGCGCATGAGGTGGTTGCTTCGCGAAACAACCACCTTTTTCTCTCACCATCCTCTCTCTTCCACCTCATCAAAAATTCTATATAAAGTTGTATGAGACGGGCTATGAGACTGCTTACGTGTAGCATGTACCTGCCCTTAGGTTCTCCACGGCAGTTCATTTTCTGCCTTCAAAATTTTAGTTGATTAGGTTCAACACTTCTCTTACAAATTCTTAAATTACTATTTCAATATTTTTCATTTAAAAATGCTGAACCTATTTTTGGAATGTATACTTATTTTATAAAAAATAAAAAAAATATTCATATTGGAACTTGTTTTGCTGTATTAATTCTAATGAACATTGGATTCAAAAATGAATTTATAGTTTAAGTGAGTTTGAAATTTTCTAATCCAACAAAACCGTCTTCCTAAGAGCGTCTCTAATGGTTGCTTCTCTAGCATTTAGAATTATTTATTAGAGAAAAAGAAGAGAGAGAAGACTACTAGCTCTTTTTCAAGAGGCAGTCTCTAACATTTATTGAGACACTGACATGCGGAGCCAGTTGTTACTTTAAAGTTGATATGAATTCTTATATTACCTCTTAGATGACGTGGAGAGTCAGTGCCGTTTCTACCTTTTTAGGACGCTCTAACCCAAACCACCCGTACCGTACGTATTCTCAAAAAAAAAAAAGCCCAGACCACCCATAGCTCAACACGTGGCGTTGCAGGACGCCCCACTCCTTCCGTCACAGGCGCGCGTTCCCGTCGCTGCTTCATTGCAGCCGTTGCTGGGGCAGTTGCACAAATCTCCATACTGTTTGATGTGTAAACAATTTTCACGCGCAAGGTGGATAGGAATTCGACGTTTGGTCTCCCGACTTCTTTTATAGTGGGCTCATTTGTCTCCTGGACTCACAACAAGATTTGTTCCATTCAGTGTTCACATTTGATTGGAAAAGCATGTCATATAAATCTATAAGTAACAGGACTTCTATATAACAGACGCCTATTTATTTTCTGTTCAAATTCATGATGTTACCACAAATTATGTAATTGATAAACAACATACTGAAAAGGAAAAAGAGACAATAAACCTATATGAGCAAAAATTCTCCTACGATTAACTTGGCAAAGCGATTTTGAGCATATAACAAGTGCTGGGTTCAACGCGCAATGTGTATAAACAAGTTACTTAAGAGGAGTAAGCAATAACATAGCATCGAGAAGCAGTAACCTACAGTGGAACCCTCGACGGAAACGTGCATGCCTCACGCGGAGGACATCATCTTTCAGTTCCTCTAAAAGAAGGTATGCATGACAGGGCTTTCTTTGAACCAATACCCAGCAGAGCTCGAAATGGCACGATCGAATGGCAATTCCTGCAGCAAGTTGCCCTTGCAGTCACAGTAAAACAGTTGCAAACTAGTGTCAAAGTAGATCAGCACATCTCCATTTTTAGATACAACAAACGCATTGAAAGACCAGGTATTTGCAATACTCCTCGGTTGTGCCACTGGCAACTCAATCCGGTACTTCAAGGACCAGACCTTGAGCTGATAGTCGTCAAGCACCCAAAGATATACAACAGGTTCCGTTGCATCAAGAGATGGCTGATGCCAAGAACACCATCCATCTCAAGCAAACGAGACCGTGCCCAATGGTAAGACGTTATAGGAGATCGTATACACCTGAAGGACTCTGAGATCGTGTCGAAAACGATTATCTGGTTTTCCAGAGACCATTGACCCCAATGCAGGCAGCTGCGCAGCACGACGTGGGGCCGGTACCCGACAGATGTGAGCCTAACCTTGATGAGCTGCTCAATGGAAGGCGAGGCTACAGGCAGCCCAATGCACCTTGGCAATGCCGAGGATCCGACGGTGAGGAGGTAATAGGCGACACTGTCATTCTTGTATAATCTATCCGCCCACTTCCAGTAGAGGACGCGACACTCACCGGAGGAGCTGTGCAGGTACATCCCCGTGACATTGACGCCGGTGAGGCTCCTCGGCAGCTCAGTCCATTGACGCGTTGCCGGGTTGCAGATGGAGAACCGATCATCGGAGATGGAGTACAGCAGCAGCAGTCCGTCGCTGGAGGCGTGCACCACGAAGTTACCTCTGCGGTTGTAGTCGTTCAAGCGGAGGACTGGTCGGCGCTCACCGGGGGATCGCCGGAGGTCCAAGGCGTCAAGGGTGCGGGACTGGAGATGATCCCCGTCGAAGGTGACGAGCGGGAGAGACGGCTGGCGCCGGGTGGTGGGCGAGGAGGAAGTCGGCGTCGGAGGTGAGGCGGGCGCACGAGCGGCAGGCCGCGCGGCAGCGGAGGAGCGCCCTCGCCGGCAGGCGGATGAGAATCTCCCACAGGACGAGATCATCCGGGAGAACGGGGCGGCGCGGCGGCTCTGCGTCCGTCGACTTGCGCTTGAAGTTTTCGCCATGCTCCCGCACTCCACGCTGCGAGTTGAACCAACCCGGTGGGCTTGCTGGACTCTGTGTCGTCGGTGGCTGGCTGGCAGAGGCGAGGGTTCTGGAGAGGCGGCGCTGAGAAATACTACTACGATCAAGGATCAATTTCTGTTTTTTTTTTTTTGAGAGACGAGAATCAATTTCTGATACGATGGAGGTTTGGTCTCCCGAACGGCCGAACGTATCGTCTTCACTCGGGCGCCTCATAGTGGGCTCATTTCTCTTTTGTGTACAGGCCGATCCAAATGGGCTCTCGACTGGACTTGTTTTGTTGGACTCAGCGTTCACAGTTGATTGGAAAGCAGCATAAAAATCCTCTCAAAAAAAGGAAAGGTAAACTCTATCTTCTGGCCGCCGCGCGTTGACACGCTGGCACGGCTGACTCGCGCACGCCTCTGGATTAGAATTGTGCGAGGAATCTACCGTGAGCGGTGACATGCATGGACCCCACTCAAACCTTATCTGTCGAGGTTGCGCCCACCCATTTTCCCATTTCACTTCGTTCCTCTCTCTCTCTTCTTTCCGCGACCACAGCGAGGGATGCCGCCGCCGCCACCGGCTGCGGCTGTGGTGAGGACCGTGCCACACACTATGTAAGAAAGACACAAATAAGACACTATCATGGCAGACTCGGAAATAAAACGCATCTCCAAATTTGTATTGCAGACGCGCTATCAATGAGACGCGTCTCCTGGCTGTTTGCTCCCAGCCCAGCACAACAAAACGCGTCTCCAAGGTAGCCAACCAGCAGACGCGCCATCACCAAACGCGTCTTCAACAATCAGGCATATGGATGGCAGACGCGTTTTCTTTCCACGCGTCTGGTGAACGAACCACCGGACCCGAATTTTTTCTTAACTTTTTGATTCAGAGCGCACTGGGCTGGCCTCGTCCCAAGTCTCCCCACTCTCCACCTTATCCATTCGCACCCCCCCAGCTACCTCCGCATTTGCCCAAACCCTAGCCGCCCCTCCGCCATGGCCGGCGACCTCTCGCCCCTGATGCGGCGCACGTCTCTCCTCCGATCCACCGCCTGCCTCTCGCCCCCCGCTCTCTCTCTCTCTCTCTCTCTCTCTCTCTCTCTCTCTCTCTCTCTCAGATCTGGCGGTGTTCGTGACCTCCCCGGCGGCAGGGCAGCGGCTTTTGCGGCGCGCGCGTGGCTGCAACGCTCGGCCTGGATGGCATCCGACGGCGCGCGCCATGGCTGTGGGTCGCCGCCGTCGCCATCCTCAATCCGCACGCCATGGCTGTGGGTCCTGCCGGCACCGTCCCCGGTGCGCACGCCATGGCTGTGGGTTGCCGCCCATGAGTTGAGTAACCGCCCTTGCCGTTGTCGTGGCCGCAGGCTGGCTGTGGCGGATGCTGCTGGCGGCGGTGACAGCGGACGTAGCCGAGGAGGCCTCAGCGGTATCCGCATCTAGCAGTGGTGGCCGCCTCAGCGGATCCGGCAACGTCGAGCTCCGGCACCACGGTCCCCCACCTCCTCCTCGTCATCCCAAAGTCTCCGCTGTAGGTAATCTCAATCTCTCTCTCTCTCTCTCTCTCTCTCTCTCTCTCTCCTGCTCATGGTGACCCCAAATCAAACTCCTCTCGATCTGGATCTGCTTATTACAGTTCGACGATTTTTTGGTGTAGCAGGATTGATCAAAATACTGCTCAAATGATATACCGATTAGATAAATGGTTCATAGCATTTTTCCTTTGTATCCTTGTGAACTGAGAGAAGTGGATAGGAAATTGTCTATAGTTGTTCCTTATTGATGATTGCAAATTGATTTTTGGTGTCTATAAATCGATTCAATACTGGATGTTTGATGTAGTTTTCAGACCGCAGGTTGGTTAATTCAGAAAGAAGAGGGAATGGGACCAGACTGCATATTGATTCAGGTGATACTCTATGTCTGTAGATTGCACTGAAACTCTATGCTGAATTATAATAGACTGTTATTATCCAAATAACAGGAAATTGCTGCCTCAGAAGTAGTGTTTATATCATCATTAATAAAACATATCTTGAAATGTTAACTGATTTGTTCCTGACTGAATGTTCACATTCTTATGAACTGCTCTGATGCTTATGAAACTGAGACTATGAAGATGTACTGACCCTTGTGAGCCTGAAAACTCTGAATTTCTACTGATTGCACTTTTATGATGCCTCTTTGACACTTTTATGATTGTACTCTGATGCTTGGTAATGGCAGTTTGTAGTACTTTCCAAAATAAGGGAGCATTTGTTAGCAAAAACAGGATTCTTTTCCCCTTATCTTCCCTAAGAAGTAAGGACAGATTATTGTTTTTTAAGGAAAGAATAGGCGTTTTGTGGGAACACCTCATATAGTTCTCTGAGCTAGCGGCAGCCAAGCTTCTGCTTTATTTTGCGACTCAACAGCAAGTGAAGAGTCATTGTTTCAGCTGCAACTTTTTGTGTCAGGTTGTAAGCATGCTAGGACAGGGACCTCCACTTGTTATTACTCTTTCTCTTGCACATATGGATAACTCAGTTATTGGATATCTTTCTGTCTGTAGCATCGCTTGTTGCTAGTGCATGCTTCTGTTAGTTTTATTTCAGCAGCTTGCTTGATATCCTCTCTGCCATATATCCTGTCTGTTAATTTTATGTTTCTCTTGTTATTGTTAACCTACAGTAGCTTAGCGACACACATGTTTTAATGTAAAAGTTTGCCTGATATCCTCACTGCTAGAAGTTTCAGACAGAACAAATCTGTCTATACATTCATACAGTTATTTGATTTTACGTATTTTTATTTGGCCTTTGTTTCATTCTGTTTTCTCACTGATTTTATCCCATTGGTCTTTTGTTTCAGCTATATCTTGCCACTGGGAATAGTTTTTCTGTCCACATGGAAAGAGCTGGATCACAATAGGCAAGATTTATCTGCTGAGCTCTACAAACATATTCTGTAGGGTTCTGGAGTTTTGCTTTAGGATCTTCACATTTGTGCTCTCGTATCATTGTGTTATACCTGCAGCTTTCGGTTTCATCTCTATCAGTTAGCGTGTATTTGTATTGCAAATTTAAGCTAGTTGTTTGCCTTCTTGGTTCTACCAAATATAACTACCAGCTGAGTTTTGTCATGTTTAATTATTGCATCAATTAAGTAGCTCATTTTGCTTGTGCTCTGGCCTTCTAATTTCTAACTCGTGGGTGCATCTAGCAAGGAGCTTGCTTGCTATAGAACAAAGTCATCTCAAAATGTTCTGAAATCATGATGCTTACTTTGTTTGCCTGCTGCAACAAGGTAACCTGCTGTGGTGAGCATTGTCATCTGAAAGCATTTTGTTTCTATCAGTTTTGTTTCAAAACTGCATGTTTTTGATTTATTGACTTGAATCAATTGGTCTAAGCTAGTCATTTCTTCCATTCAGTTTTGAAATTATGCAAGCACTAGCTAATTTGCTGGTTGAATTCCTTCATCATGATGAGCATATAATGTTTCTCATAATTAATTATCAAAAGTCATGTTCATCTTGATGTATGAACTGTGAAGCAGTGCTCTTTACGACCTTTTCCACCTATAACTATCTTTTCATTGTCACAGGATTTGGTAACTGTGAAGTAGCAGGTATTGGTGTTCTAGAATCCAGGAACTGAACATGGGAGGTAAGCTTAGATATTTGTACTATCAGTAGAAGGTGGTCTGTCTTGCCTGAGAATCAACTAAGTTAGAGTAGAATTGAGTGATGTCCTGATGTAAAGTGTCCAGGCAGCATGTATGTAATCCTTGTCAGCGCCTCTCTTTCTTGTCTTAGGAAAATGTGGCTTTAGACTTATTTTGAATCTGTATATGTAAACAAATTGGTGTGAGCATGTTAGTTTCTTTGACAGGAACCAAGTGTATTTGGGATGTATGTAATGGATACAGCATGTATTTGTATCGTACATAATAGACCTTTTTTTTTGTTTTTCGCCGATGACCATATCATTGCAGACGCGTTTTGTCAAAACGCGTCGCCAATGAAGGGTCTTTGGAGACGCGTTTTACCAAAATGCGTCTCCAATTGAAATGCGTCTCCAATTGAAGGGTATTTGGAGACGTTTTGATAAAATGCGTCTCCGATGTATGGGTATTTGGAGACGCGGAAACACGCGTCTCCGATTTTTCTTCACTCGCAGACTAAATTTTGGAGACGGGAAAAAATTTCGTCTGCTATTAGCTTTGAGAAGCGTCTCTGAAGACTATTCTTACATAGTGACAGCGACGGTTACAGGCGAGGCCACTGTGCGGAGGCGCTTCTTGGCGGCAGCCTCAAGAGCTCATGCTGCTTTTCCGATGCTCCTTCACCTTCTGCCGACTTCGACGCGGGCGACGGGGGTGGCTTGCTGCGCTCGGGCTCTGGCTGCGCCAGCGGGAAGCCCTGGAGCCTCATGCGGAGAACCATCTAGAGCTCTTCCACCTCCTCCCGATCCTCCATTAAGCAGGTCATGCGCCAAACCCTAGCCGGATGGATTTGCCACGAACTCAAATCTTAGGTTTGCAGGATCTCTCTTTTGGTTTGTAAGTTTCTCACTAGTATGTTTCACTCTCACTCCCTCGTAAGATCCCCATCGATTCATTGTGAATTTTGACGGTTTTATCCACAATTTTGCAGTTGCAGCCATGGGCTGGTTACCTTTCACGGCATCTCCTTCTCCTTGTATGTAAACCCCTGACCATGATGCTTAAATCTCGCTTTCCCCTACCAATCCATGTTGATTCACTGTGAATTTCGAGTGTTTGATTGTGTTGTGCAGGTGTCGGTGACCAGGGCCCTGTGTTTTTGCTCAACGCTGCGATCTATGCTCGCACGTGACGATTCAAGCACCTTATCTGGTTGGTTCCCGTGGCTGGTTTACTATCTTCTTCTAATCCTTGTTGAACCGCGAACTGATTTGAGAAACTGAGGTGGTTCTGTGGACCCAACCCCCTCTAGTTAGTACCTATTCATCTGTTGTATTTGCATGTCTTGTTGATGCATTCTGCGGCGTCCCCATCATTGATTTGAGTTGTTCTGATCACTAGCTATACATTCCTATTGTTTTTAGTAAGTAATAATCATGGCATTTTGAAAAAAAGCTAGGATCCCAAGCTTACCCATTTTTCGTGGGTTTCAATTTTCATTTTCTGTGCCATTTGTTGCATAGGATCAGTAAGAGAGAAGCAATACCTAGGGTTACGATTGAACAATGGCTGCAACTTAGGGGGAAAAGCTCATTACAGGAGCCCTTTATGGCATTTGGGGTGTCCTTGAGGCAAACTCTTATGCAATTTTCTGATTTTAGTTTAAGAACTTTTATGTGACATCGAAGCATTTTCTTTCAGTTGGTTGCATATGGATGTATAAAAATGCAGCTGTGCTGGTGTTGCTTATGAGTTTGTTAGAAAATTGTTTGGTTACTGGTGCCTTCTATTTCTTTAACATTATATAATCTGTTCTGGACCCCAAATGTTCTGCTCATACTGTTGCTATGAAATCATGTGTGTTCGTTCACTAATAGGCACCATGGCACATGATTTTACGGTCCATGGATGATGACTCATTCTTCCTGATTCCTTTCTGTTTCAGGAAAAAAATTTGTACCTATTGGGTGTTGAATCTAAAGCCGTTTTTTTTTTCACGTCATAATGTTTTGCTAGGCAACAGCCTACTTTGGTTTAAGTACCATGGATAAAGATGTAATTTCTTCATGAGGTGATCTGTTTCCAGAACACCTTCATTGTGTAGACGCAGTTAAAAGGAAGGGTTCCCTAAAATTTGTGGAGAGTATATCCAAGTACGTGTAGGCACACTGTACATCGAAGTACTCTTTTGAATACTATTGTTCATCAGTCAGGGATGAATCAACCGGGGGGGTTCCTACAGATTGTATGGATTTGCAGGGATCAATAGTGTTTTGCAGTAGCATTTAGATGTTGCCTGCCAAATGATTTTTTGCGAATAATCCATGATTCCTTCTTCTATTTTAGGTCCTATTGTAGACGAACATTTTCACTATATCGGTAGATTAGCACTTTGTTTTAGGCGCAAGATTGCAGGGATATGCAAATGTGCGAGCCAATGCTTTTGTTAACATCTTCAAGTCATTTGGGATAATGAAGAGTAGTCTTTTTTTTACTGTGCAATATTGTGTGTTTAAATTCTCGTCGCTCTGCCATGGATTTCCTTTTTTTTACATGTATCTGATCACAAGCTGATGAAGGAAGCTAATGTCCAAATTCTTTTTCAACGTGCCAGAAGTGAAGGACGGGCATAGCTTTTAACTGAAGTTTCTAATTTGCTTTTTTGAAGGAAATTGCTGGAAGCAAATGCGGTGAAAGGTATGTTCGTTCTATTCTCCTCTGTTGATGAAAATGTGTTAGTATGTATCGAGTTTATGTAATCTGGATTCCGAGTTTATTTATCTGAATGCAGCACACCACCTTTATGAACTTCACAATCTGCATGTTAAGATTATTGCTCTTTTTCATATTCTATGTATGTAGTGTATCATCCCTGCAGTCTGCTATAAAATATCATATTTGAATTATGCCATTTCCATGTAATTAGTAATGCAACATACTGATTTTGTGTTGATATTTGATATTAACTACTTTTGCTGAAAAATGGGAACTTTGAGCAGTTTAGTTCATTATTAGTAACAATTTATTTTTCTTTATAAAGCATTTTATCTGATGTCAAAAGCATTTTACATGGACTGGTGTGAACTGTGAAGTATTTTAATTCATTATCAATAGCAAATATATTCTGCGTAGCAAAGCATTTTATTTCATGTTGAAAGAGCTTTACTAGCTAGGACCTGTGAAGTAATTTTATTCACATATCTAAAGTATTTTATTTCATATTGAAAGCACTTTACAAGGACATGTGTCTCTTCCCGTGGAAACCTTAATTCTAAAACTCTAGGTAGCTTATCACCAATCATATTAGAATCTTGGGCAATGATTCTATTTAATCTGGTCAAAGAGCATTCTCTAGTTGCCTGGGTACAATAACTTGGGTTCAGATCTTCAAATGATGCACCATCAGGGGTGACAACATTCAAATCTCAATTATTCCTTTCCCTAGTTACATGTTAAGCATTTGTATTCATTGCATTTGGTAATTTATTTTGCATGCAGAAGTACTTTGATCCAACTACTGAAGCAATTAGAAGTTGCATATTGTGAATGAATTGAAAAAAATGCAAAGTATACTAATTATTGCGGCATTTGTTGGCTATTTAATCCAGGTGATTGACAGAGCCTGAACTGTCACGTATTTCACACTTGGAAAGGTTTAAATCATGTTTTCTTTCTTGAATAGAAGCTTTTCAACTGCAAAAAGATGATGGAGCAACTCTGGGCATCATTTTATTGTAAAATGGCTTCCTAATGTTCAGAAAAGTACCACTAGATTCATTACAATGTGTAGAAAATTAGGTGCTACGGAATAGCAAATGTGTGTTAGATGCAAACCAGAATCTAGTGGTGCTTGCAATAACAATGCATCGTTATAGTTAATTACAAGCTTATCTGTTGTCTATGGGGTGCTGTTTATATGGTTCGATAAAGCAAATCTGCTACAGAGAGGCTGCTCAAAAGTACATATTTGTCCCCTTTTTTTGTTGTTGTTGTTGATGCTTTTTAGTTTCGATCCGAGTAAATTAATGGAGAATTGCATGTGACGGCACAGTGTGAGATTGTTTTTGCTTTTGTGTGGAAACCACTCGGTGGGCTAGCGCTCTCTGTGCGATGGTGGCACAGGCTACCGGACAAACAGACAAAACTGCCAGAACAGGAAAGTGCAGACATGCCCCTTTTCTAAAACCGGACGGCCGTGCGGGAGGCTTAATGCACGGCGGACGTGCGTTAGCGTGGTCCAGGAAAACATCAAATAAATAAAACAAACAACAATCATAAATAAAAACAACAATCATGCATCACAATCTATACGTCGTTTTCCACAATTTGAGTAATAATACAGCAGACTCTCAATGCAAACTAGCGCAAAAAAAAATGATTCCAAAAATTTTATTTCTGTTAACATCAGATCAGGTACCTACTACCTAGTCTGTTGCCGATGTTGTCAAAATGATAAATTTCGTCTGAAATTTTGTTCAAACTCTATCAAAATGTTTTTGAATTTGGTTCAAATTATATCAAAATGTTGCTTAGTGTTTGTCCAAATTTATCAATCAGACACGTAAAACTCCAATAATATTTGATATTTAATATGTATAGGGAAATTCCATCCTACTCCCAAGTTTAGTTACTCTTGTGTTGAAACCCACCTTAGGGATTTCCATACTACTCCCATGGTTTTTTTTTTTGTGATGGAATACTACTCCCATGTTTAGTTACTCTTGTGCTGAAAACACATCTTGTGTATCTGTACACACACATTGATAAATTTGATTACGTTCATCCACTCATTTTGGGGTGCCCAGAAGTGAAATGTGCGAAAATAATGTAGATGAGCCAATATTTTTAGCATATGGCAAACATTATGTTACTTACATATAAAAAATGTATGTTCACATACTTTAAGTATAAAAACATACTCGTACAAAAATGTGTGACAAAATCCCAAGGTAACTCTGGTCTTTGTGCACCACAGCTAACAAGTACAGCAAAGTGCTCGTAACTTAGCTTTAAAAAAAAACTAAGTGCTTGTAACGAGGTATGAGGGATAAAGTTTGATTTCCTTTTCAAAAAGTAAAAGTAAAACCACAAACCCAAAGACGAGGGTAAAATTGCAATTCCAACTTGGAGTTGGGGTATATGAATGCAATTATCTCAAAGCAAATACTTAGTTTGCTTCCTAAACACTTCTTTTGCATACCCTATAATTACTAATAGGGGTAATGAATGGTAAATCCACGATGCAATATACTACGTACATTACAACCCTCAAAGGAATCGTGGCTGCCTCACGCGGACAACATCGTCTTTCAATTCCTCTGGAAGAACGTATGCCTGACAAGGCTTTCTTTGAACCAATACCCAAGAGGCCACGAAATTGCACGATCCAATGGGAATTCCTGTAGCAAGTCGCCATAGCAGTTGCAGTGAAACAAATGCAAATCACTGCCGAAGTAAACCACCAATACATCTCCATTGTCAGACACAACCAACGCATTAAAATAGCAGTCATTTGTGTTTGCAATACTCCTCAGCTGTGCCTCTGGCAACTCAATCCGGTACTTCAACGACCAGACCTCCAGCTCATAGTCATCAAGCACCCAGAGTTCCACCACAGATTCCTTCCCACGAAGATGGCTGATGCCAAGAATACCATCCATCTCGAGCAAACGAGACCGTGCACAATGGTATGAAGTAGTTGTTATAGGAGAGCGCATGCACCTGAAGGACTCAGCGACCGTGTCGAAAACGATTAGCTGGCTTTTGAGAGTCGATCGACCCCAATGCAGGCAGCTACGATGCAAGACGGGGGCTTGTTCCCATACGTCAGCCCAACCTTGGCGAACTGCTCAACGGACGGCGGCGAGGCTACTGGCATCCCAATGCATCTTGGCTCGGCCGAGGAGCCGATGGTGAGGACATAGTAAACGACAGTGCCACGGCGGCCCAGGTGTGGCGCTCTACCGATCGACTTCCAGTAGAGGACGCGGTACTCACCGGAAGAGCTGTGCAGGTACATCCCCACGATATTGGCGCCGGTCAGGCTGCTCGGCAGCACGATCGACTGGCGCGTGACCGGGTTGCAGATGGAGAAGCGGCCTCCGGAGAGGGACAGCAGCAGCAGTCCGTCACAGGAGGCCTGCACGAAGTCGTTGTCTTGGAGGAAAAGGAGGTGTTGATGGTAAAATGTGTGTTCTACCGCTCGCACACGCGGTCTGAGAGATTTGCTTCACTCCGTTCAGGACTAAAACTTTGGAACGCGGTGAATTCCGGAGCGTGCCAGTCGATTTTCCCTGCAAATCGACAAAGACAAGAAAAGCGTGTCCCGGACTATCGGCCCCGGACAGGCCGATGCGTAACCGCAGCCGATGTTAGCGAATAAAATATAATAAAAATAAGCACTCGGCTGTCGGCTAGAAACGAATCAACATGTCGCAACAATAAGTACTCGCGCGATAAATAAAGCAAGGCATGCAACAGAATCGGCAATCGGCAAAGCATGCAATCGGCAAGATCTATCGGCAAGCAACGCAGTAAGGTAAATCGACAATCGACAAAAGAGGTTCAGGCCTATACTTGAACAGGAGCAATAAGGTATTTAAAGGCATGCAAGCATAGATCCGAACGTGGTAAACAATCGGCTAAACACCCCCGAAAGAACGGTTAAACCAATAGCAGCTAACTATACACATAATTGATGATCGCTTCGCCGAGGACACGTCAACTAAGCGAATAGAACAGGACACGTCAAACTGTTCTACACGATCGGCAAGTATGGGTATAATCGGCAACTACCAGTCCCAGATACTTAGCAAATTAAATCTAACTCTTAGCAACTGTTTCGCCGAGGACACGTCAACTAAGCGAAGCAGACAGGACAAGTCAAACTGCCTACCCAGTCACCAAGGACAGATCTAATCGACTAAGCACCTTAACCGTGACTCGAATAACCAGATCAAACAGAAATCGACATCAGCAATCGGCAACAAGGTCGCGGCGAGGACAAGTCAACTAACCGTGAGAAAGAATTGGACCAGGTCTTAAACAATTCCATGCAGTCGATGCGTAATGTCAACCCTAAATTGATCTAAATTACCGGATAACTAGCAGCCACATCAATCTTAATCATGGACAAGTCGACATAACCAGATCGATGCGCTTACCTGACGAGATCCAGTCGAGCCGGAGCCCCGATGGACGCCGGTGACGAAAAACACGTCGAGGAATTGTGGCGATGCGCCGAAAAGTTGATTGTATTGATTGTTTTTTTACAAGCACCTGGGTCTATATTTATACACCCGAGGCAAGAGTCCGATTTGGACTTAAAACACGACTCCTACTTGACCACAACTCGGTCAGTTCTTTCTTAATCTAGAATAGGAATTAAAAAAAAGATTCGCAAACCCACACACGCACGTCTTCATGATTTTCTCCGCCTTCATGACCGCCTGCGGGCTGCCATCTTCATACACAAACCCAGCACGCATCCTGCTACTTATTGCCAATGGGCCCTAGGCCAAAATTAGGTGTCAACACATGCCCCCCAAGCCGGGGTATGGAATTTCCATGCGCCGGGTTGTTCCACCATCTATCATGTCTGCAAGCTTCTAGATGACCCTTCACGTGGAAACTGTACATTTGACTTGATGAGCTGTACCTTTGTCTTCACATGGCGTGCACCTCTTTGGCAGACAATTCGTACCAATCGCTTTAATTTGCAATAGGTCTTTCACTATTCCACGATCTTATCTTCTTCCACATCTCGGCCTATAAAAGGACTGGCTCCCTTCACCAGAATCATCAACACAATGGCCAGCAATAAAAATCCCTTTCACAAAGCCTGACCAATGCACCCTAAACAGCAAGAAAGCAATCATGAGCTCCTCTTCTCTTCACATATCTACGCTCTGGCCTCTTGTTTTCCTTCTACTTCCCTCCAATCCCTATTCCGACGCTATCCCTCTTGAGCTAATCCCTGAAGACGGCGGCTCCTCTTCAGACTACGAGGGAGAACTCATGTTCTTCGTCAGATAAGGTTCCTTCTCAGGGATAACATCTTCTTCGACGTGATGAGGTCCATGAAGTTGCTCCTCTCCTCGTATACCGAAGCAACGACCCATCCTATCCTGCGCTAGCACTTGGTTGACACTTGACAGCAGCCGCAGTGTGTATTCTTGGTGAAAGAATTTTGTATCCCCGTGTATGATGTAATAGCTTGTAAATCATAAGAACTTCATTGCCTTCTTTTGTTCTTTCTGCATATTTTCCCTAAGGGCGATACCATCGACATCGGCCATCTCCAAGGCGACGCTCTTAACGTCGGCTTCACTGAAAATTTAACCGAACACTTTAAGAACTTACCCAAATGCTGCGGTAATATTTCTTCAAATATTTTCCATGAAGCGCTCGGCCAAATTCTTCTCCATCCAACTCTTTCAAGATATAAGCATTACCGGGCACGCATCGGCTAATTATATAAGGATCTTCCCAATTAGGTGACCACTTGCCGAAATGATTATCTCGCACACCAATCGGCAACTTGACTTTCCAAACGAGATCTCCTTCATCAAATTGCTTAGTCACTACCTTCTTATTATAATGCCGAGCCACTCGTGCTTTATTATCTTGAATTTTCTTCAACGCAATCAACCGTTGCTGATTGACATCTTCTAATTCATCCATCATGAGATCATGGTATTGTTCTGCTGTTAACTGATTTTGCAAATCGACTCTTCTTGACCCGGCAGTAACCTCCCATGGCAAAACAGCTTCATGTCCATACACCAACTGATATGGTGTTACTTGTACTGACCCATGACGAGACATTCGATATGCCCATAATGAATCGGCCAATGAGGTATGCCACCTTCTCGGTTGATCATTAATCTTGCGCTTAATCAATTTGATCAAGGATTTATTGGAAGCTTCAGCCTGACCGTTTGCTTGGGCATAATATGGTGACGAATTTAATAATTTAATACCCATATCATCAGCAAAATTTCTGAACTCTTCAGAAATAAAAATAGAACCTTGATCCGTAGTGATAGTTTGAGGGATACCAAATCTGAAGATTATGTGCTCTTTAACAAAAGCAATCACATCCCTCGAAGCCACACTTCTGTAAGGTACTGCTTCAACCCACTTGGTGAAATAATCCGTAGCCGCCAATATATATTTATGTCCTTTGCTGGAAGAAGGATTAATCTCACCAATCATGTCGATTCCCCATCCTCTGAACGGCCACGGCTTGACAATAGGGTTCATTGCCGATGCTGGAGCTCTTTGAATTGATCCATACTTCTGACAATCCTGACAGCCCTTATAATATTCAAAACAATCTTCGAGCATGGCGGGCCAGAAATATCCACCTCTTCTGATCAACCATTTCATCTTGTATGCTGACTGATGAGTCCCACAAATTCCATCATGAACTTCCATCAGCATCTTCTTGGCTTCATTGGCATTCAGACACTTCAGCAAAATCCCTTCCAACGTCCTATAATAAAGCTGATCATCAATTAACACATATTTTATTGCCTTGTACCGCAATTCTCTGGACGTTTTCTGGGTTGGATCCTTCAAATAATTCACGATCTCGGTCCTCCAATCCTGCAAATCGACATCGGCCTCATTGTCAACAGTACCTACAATAAGCCGATACCCAGATGCATGCTGAGCCAAGTCATTAGCTTCAGAATTCATTTGTCGAGGAATATGACTGAATGTGATATGCTTGAAACTCTTCATTAGATCTTGACACTTCTGATAATAACCCCGAAGCACTTCGTCTTTCCATTCATATTCCCCATTCAATTGCCCCACAATCAGCAAAGAATCCCCAACAACTTCAACAAAATCGGCATTGGCTTCCTTCAACAGTTGTAGTCCTTTCAACACAGCCTCATATTCAACTTGATTATTAGTATGAGCTTCTACCGTGAATGAAAATTCAAACCTGGACCCTTTTGGTGTGACAATGACAATGCCGATACCACATCCATTTTTGCAAATCGACCCGTCAAACGATAAGCGCCATGGAACTGGCTCCACCACACTTCATCATGCCCCCTATGCTGGACTATCAAATCAGCAAACACCTGGGCCTTTACAGCTTTAGCAGATTCATATTTAAGATCAAATTCTGCAATTGCTAGCATCCACTTCCCAAGCCTGCCTTTCAATATCGGAGCGGACAAGATGTATTTGACGACATCGGATCGGCAAACAATAGTGCATTCTTCGGATAACAAATAATGTCTTAATTTAGTGCAAGAAAAATAAAGGCATAAGCATAACCTTTCAATCTCAGAATATCTTGTCTCTGCATCCAGCAATCTCCGACTGAGATAAAAGATAATACTTTCATCGCCATCTTGTACTTGCGTCAATGCCGAACCAATACACTTGTCATCAGACAAATATAACTTGAAAGGAATACCTGGCTTAGGTGGCATCAACACAGGTGGTGAGATTAAATATTTCTTGACATCATCAAGCGCCTTCTGATGTTGGGCTTCCCACCGGAACTCCTGATCTGCTTTTAACTTCAACAAAGGAGTAAAAGCATCAATTTTCCCAGAAAGATTAGAAATAAATCTTCTCACAAAATTGATTTTGCACATCAGAGACTGCAATTCTTTTTTACTGGCAGGAGGTTTAATTTTCTTGATTGACTCTATGCTCTTGGGACCAATTTCAATTCCTCTTTCATGAACGATAAAGCCCAGAAATTGTCCTGCCGAAACACCAAAAGCACATTTATGCGGATTCATCTTCAAGCCATACTTTCTGGTCCTCTCCAGCACCTGCCGCAAATCAGCAATATGATCTTCAACTGTTTTGGATTTTACCATCACATCATCAATATAAATTTCCACTAATGACCAATCAGATCATGATAGATGAAATTCATCGCTCTTTGATATGTGGCGCCAGCATTTTTCAACCCAAAGGTCATTACCACCCATTCGAACAATCCCAAAGCTCCTGGACACCTGAATGCAGTCTTTATAATATCTTCCTCAGCCATAAAAATCTGATTATATCCTGCATTTCCATCCATGAAGCTCAAAATCTTGTGTCCAGCAGCAGCATCGATCAGTACATCTGCTATCGGCATCGGATACTCATCTTGGGTGTAGCTTTATTCAAATATCTGAAATCAATGCACACTCGCATCTTCCCGTTTTTCTTGATCACTGGGACAATACTGGACACCCATTCTGCATATCGGCAGGGTCGGATAAACTTGGCGTCATATAACTTCGTAATTTCTTCCTTGACAGCATCATAAATCTTTGGATCAATCTTCCGATTATGTTGTTTAAACGGCCGATACCCAGGCTTAATAGGCAATCGGTGTTTAACAATATCTCGACTGAGACCTGGCATCTCGGAATAATCCCAAGCAAAACAATCTTTATACTCCTTCAATAATGCTATCAATTTTTCTCTAAACTCTTTACAGATCTTCTTACTAATGAACGACGGCCGAGGCTTGTCACCGTCTCCAATGTCAACTTCCTCCAATTCATCGGCTGATACAAAACCATGACCAAGCTTTCCTTCTTCTCTTTCATCGATCAGCTGATTGTCGATTGTTTCTTTCCCAGCTTCCATCGGCCGATCGATGTCCAGGTCCGGTAATTGCTATAACAACCGTGGAGTTGCCGATCCTTCAGTGATACAGACACCTTCATCGGTAACATCCAATGCTTCACCTTCCCAGTAAGTTCCTGATATGCACGGCAAGCTTTCAACCATCGTTGGCAAGAAGTCTGCAGTAGCCACACTCACCGATTTGTCAGCCTGAATAGTTTCCACCTCGTCGCCGATCCACTGGATAAGGAGCTGATGCATCGTAGACGGGATACAGCAATTAGCATGAATCCAATCCCTACCCAGCAGTACGGCGTACGATCCTTTGCCTTCAATTACGAAGAACGTCGTCGGCAAAGTCTTGCTTCCGATGGTGACCTCGACATTGGTGACTCCTTTGACTTCAGAGCTTCTGCCCCCATAATCCCTCAACATCATGTTGGTCTTGGTCAGCTCTTCAGGCAATTTGCCGATCTTCCTGTATGTTGCCATCGGCAAAACGTTGACAGCAGCACCACCATCGACCATCATCTTGCTCATCGGCTTGCCATTGATGAAACCATTAAGGTACAGAGCCCTCAGATGGAGATGATCAACACCGGACGGCTTCTCAAATACTGCCTGCTGTGGACCCAATAACAACTCGGCAGAAGCCTCTTCTTCCGATTCATTAATGTCCAAAGAACTAAATTCTCGTGGCAGCATAAATACCATATTGACAGGAGCTTCAACTTCATGTATTTGAGATTTGACTTTTGGTCTCCATACCTTCTTGGACTTGGGCCCCTTGTCATGATCATCCTCCTGGTTCACTTCCTTGTTCAGCTCACGGCAACGTGCCCTCTGTACTTTTCTCTTCTGAGTCTTGGTAAAGATACCACTCGGACACCATTGGCCTTCTTCTGTGAACTCATCTTGATTTTCTTCATAATCTTCATCTTGATTGACAGGACCAAGCCTCTCGTGCACAGAAACCCATGACGCTGGACTTCCTTCAAAGCGATTATGCTGTCTCCGCATAGGGACTCGGCTTGAAGTACCAACTTCTCTGTACAAATCCCCAGATCTTCTGCTACAACCTGGACAGCCTTCAATTGGTGGCAACTTCATACCCTGCTCCCAACAGTACTGGAAGAAAGGACAGTTCCAGTGTGGATCGAAGTCATCATCACTAGTCCTCCTATCTTCCCTCTCTCTTTTCCTTGAGTACTTGCCGATCAATCCAGCAGACCCACAGATCATGTTGACCGGAAAAGGATGACCATCAATCTTCATCGGCTTTTGACCAGAGAATTTAATGCGATCACTCTCAATTGCCGATTGGATCTGTTGCCTGAACACCTTGCACTCATTGGTGTGATGAGAGGGAGTATTATGCCACTTGCACCACTTGATTTTCTTCAACTCCTCAGCTGGAGGCAATGTGTGATTAGGTGGGAGTTGAATAAGCTTCTCTTGTAGCAGCAGATCGAATATCTTGTCGGCTTTATTGATGTCGAAGTCATATTTCTTTTCTTCTGCCTTCTGCTTGACCTATGGACAGAGAACAGTCTTCTTATTCCTGGTCCACTCAGCAAGAGCAACTTCAGCTTCATCATCAGAATCAGAAGAATAATCAGCATAAGCCACCTGAAACTGTCTGCCACGTGTATTCTGAACACGCCCTTCATGAATCGGCGCGTTCTGAAAGAGCTGTGCTAAGCCATCGACTTCCTGAGGAGCAAACTTATCTCTGATTTGAGGCAATAATCCCTGATAAGCAATCTCAGCCATTTGCCGATCCGTTAAATTCAGGTTATAGCACCTCCCACGGATGACTCTGAATCTCTGGACAAAATCGGCAACTGACTCTCCAGCCTTCTGACGAACAGCCGTCAAATCTGATATGCTCAACTCTGCCATGTCAGTAAAGAAATAAGAATGGAATTTCTTTTCCAAATCGGCCCAATTCCGCACGGATCCCGCAGGGAGGGATGTGAACCATGAGAATGCCGATCCAGATAACGACAGAGGAAACAGACGGACTTTCAGTGCATCTTGCGCCGACGCTTCTCCCAATTGTGCCAAATATCTGCTAATGTGCTCTACTGTGCACATTGTCTTGCCCAGAAAACTTGCAGAATTCTGGCAGCTTGTAACGATGTGGCAGAGCAACTTGTTCCATCCACTCTGGATATGGACGTCGATACAGAAAGCTCTGCTCCTTGGGCTTGAGATCAAACTGCTCCTTCATGACTTCAGCCAGCCTGGCAACTATATCTTCCGATGAATTCTGCACTTGCCCCCCAGCCATCTGAGATGGCTGCTGTGGTTGTGACTGAACTTGAGCAGGTTGCTCCCTGTTGTAGTGCTCACTATAATCTGCTACTCTATGATAGCCTTGCGGTATCTCTTGGTTGAACAGTGCAGGATTGACATTGGGAGCCAAATGTTATCTTGTCTGAGGAGTTTGACTCGTCCTTGGTTCATTAGCTGCACCAGCTATTTCCTTTTGCGTGGACAACGGCGCATCAATAAGACTTGGCGCCGATACCCGAGCAGTCCCTGCAGCCAAAGCCTGAGCACTTGGAGACCACAATTCTGGCGGCATGCCATATGGTTGCCTTTGCTGACCAGCAGCGCTTGTCTCTTCTTGAGTTGCAGATTGACCACCATGAGGCGCAGGACGTGCTGGAGTAGTGGGTGGCAAAGTAAATGATGGCCCCATAAATCCAGAATCAAACTGCAAGGTCCATCAGCAAATGCTTTGAGCATGTTGTACAGAGTGTTAACAAGCACCTCTGACTGGTTAATGAAAGCTTTGGAACCGCAGTATTCACAACTTCATCCAACAGAGCTTGATCCGGCATCTTCGCAGCTTTGATTGTAGCCAACTCTTCTGCTCTCGTCACCACTGGCGAAGCCAACACTGATGTAATCTTGCCACGTGTCATCTTGATGGTCTCAAAATACTTCATTTGGCAATCGTACAGATAACTCTGATATGCCTTTTTCTGATCCAAAGACATTTTCTCCCAAGCATTGAGCTCATTGTTACCAGTGACTTCAGAAGCATCTTTATCATCTCGAACAAATGGTGCAGGAATCATGATCTTGTGGCCCTTTGCATCGACGAGCAAAGTACCATCATCAGCAACAGCTTGAACGAACGCCATCTGCTTCTAAGAACTTGATCTGTCCCACTGGGCGTGCCAAAAAGTGTGTTGACAGTAAAATGTGTGTTCTACCGCTCGCACACGCGGCCTGGGAGATTTGCTTCACTCCGTTCAGGACCAAAACTTTGAAACGCGGTGAATTCCGGAGCGTGCCAGTCGATTTTCCCTGCAAATCGACAAAGACAAGAAAAGCGTGTAAAATTCCCGGACTATCGGCCCCGGACAGGCCGATGCGTAACCGCAGCCGATGTTAGCGAATAAAATATAATAAAAATAAGCACTCGGCTGTCGGCTAGAAACGAATCAACATGTCGCAACAATAAGTACTCGCGCGATAAATAAAGCAAGGCATGCAACAGAATCGGCAATCGGCAAAGCATGCAATCGGCAAGATCTATCGGCAAGCAACGCAGTAAGGTAAATCGACAATCGACAAAAGAGGTTCAGGCCTATACTTGAACAGGAGCAATAAGGTATTTAAAGGCATGCAAGCATAGATCCGAACGTGGTAAACAATCGGCTAAACACCCCGAAAGAACGGTTAAACCAATAGCAGCTAACTATACACATAATTGATGATCGCTTCGCCGAGGACACGTCAACTAAGCGAAGTAGAACAGGACACGTCAAACTGTTCTACACGATCGGCAAGTATGGGTATAATCGGCAACTACCAGTCCCAGATACTTAGCAAATTAAATCTAACTCTTAGCAACTGTTTCGCCGAGGACACGTCAACTAAGCGAAGCAGACAGGACAAGTCAAACTGCCTACCCAGTCACCAAGGACAGATCTAATCGACTAAGCACCTTAACCGTGACTCGAATAACCAGATCAAACAGAAATCGACATCAGCAATCGGCAACAAGGTCGCGGCGAGGACAAGTCAACTAACCGTGACAAAGAATTGGACCAGGTCTTAAACAATTCCATGCAGTCGATGCGTAATGTCAACCCTAAATTGATCTAAATTACCGGATAACTAGCAGCCACATCAATCTTAATCATGGACAAGTCGACATAACCAGATCGATGCGCTTACCTGACGAGATCCAGTCGAGCCGGAGCCCCGATGGACGCCGGTGACGAAAAACACGTCGAGGAATTGTGGCGATGCGCCGAAAAGTTGATTGTATTGATTGTTTTTTTACAAGCACCTGGGTCTATATTTATACACCCGAGGCAAGAGTCCGATTTGGACTTAAAACACGACTCCTACTTGACCACAACTCGGTCAGTTCTTTCTTAATCTAGAATAGGAATTAAAAAAAAGATTCGCAAACCCACACACGCACGTCTTCATGATTTTCTCCGCCTTCATGACCGCCTGCGGGCTGCCATCTTCATACACAAACCCAGCACGCATCCTGCTACTTATTGTCAATGGGCCCTAGGCCAAAATTAGGTGTGAACAGGAGGACAGGCCGGCGCTCGGCGGGGGATTGCCGGAGGTCGAAGGCGTCAAGGGTGGGGCACTGGAGCTCATCCCCGTCGAAGGCGACGAGCGGGAGCGACGGCTGGCGACGGTGGTGGGCGAGGAGGAAGTCGGCGGCGGAGGTGAGGCGGCGCCACGAGCGGCAGACCTCGCGGCAGCGGTGGAGCGTCGTCGCCGGCAGGCGGATGAGGATCTCCCACAGGAAGAGATCATCCGGGAGGGTGGGGATCGTCCGTCTTGCGCTTGCAGTTTTCGCCATGGCTCCCGCCGCACTCACCGTCGCGATCTGAACCAAACCGGGGGCTTGCTGGACTCTAGTCTCGGTGGCGGTGCTGCGAAACAATTACGATCAGGAGGAATCAACGCTGGAAGCAACGGGCCAGTTCGGCCCCCTGGGCTCACTTCTTTTATTTCTTCTGCAGTGGGCTGATCCAAATGGACTCTCAGCTGGATTCGTTACACTCGCCATCACATACTCATTTTAAGGTCCCCTAAAAAAAACGTACTCATTTGCTCAAGAAAAAAGTACTCATTTGCCACTATTTTTAGCATATGGCAATACATTGTGTTCTTTTTTTTTTTTTTCCGATTACACAGCAGGGAGGGAGCCCGGATGTGATGGCTGGGTATTCCCCTGCCCAAAAATTGCTCAATCACATAGGCTTTGGGCTATTAGAATGGCTGTTTTAATGCATTAGACATGAATTGCAATAGGTTGGACACATATACTCAATTTTTTTCAAGAAACCTGGGTATTCCCATGCATACCCAGGACTTATGAAAGCTTTGCCCCTGTTACACAGTACAACTTAGACACTTATAACATACGCACACTCACCTCTATGAACGCATATACGCAAACTCTACCTTTATGTAAAAAATGTATGGGGCTGTTTGGCATGTTGAAAAAACTGTGCCGCATTGGTATAAGGCATTCTTTTTTACTTTTAGTGGCTACAATTTGGTTAACAGACAAAAGTCTGGCGTGGCACAGTTTTTCGCCTCCTGATCACTGTTTGTCATCTGTCAATTTTGTATGTGGCCATCTCAGAGATGTGGCTTGCAAAAATTATAGATAATGAGGTAAGCAACCAGACTTTCCTGATTTTTTTTATTTTTGCTTAAAAATTGGGGTTAGAACAGCTTGTTGCACAAGTGTGTATAAGCCTTTTATTTTATTTTATTATTTTTTTGGCGAGGGAAGCCTTTTATGAATTTGGTGTGTCTGATGCTGATAATATCTTATTTTGACATTTGGGATTTGGTCTTTCAATGGAACCATAACGAGACGGTTGGAATAGAAAAGAGTAACTAGTTCGGCAATGAAAGGATCCAAATAAAAATAAAATTTAGAGGATCCAAAAATGCAAGTTGTGGATGCCATTTGAATTAGAGAAGTTTGGTGGCTAAACTGGAACTGGGATTTGCCTAGGTCCATAACAACAACTCAGATGAGTCTGATTCAGCTTGTTTTAGGTTTGCATGAATTCGTCGGAACCCATCTCTGTGACATTTTCTGAAACTGTGGCAACATCGTATTTCTGATTTCATTACAACACATCTATTTTCTGAAAATTGCATCTTTGCGACAGAAAGATAGAGCACGCTTACAGATTCTTCACGGGAAACCTTCATAACAGGTATGAGAAGTATGACGTGTTTCGTGTCGTTGGTCATCCCCCCTCCGTCGGTGCAATGAGAGTAGGGGCTCCAAAATGATGAAGTGATCAGCTTTTCCTCCACCAATGTATGGGCCGGTCATACTAAGCTATTCCTCTCTACCGGCAGGTTATACGCGTGCGTCACATTTTTTTTAGGGAACAATGACCAGATATAATTCATATTAATTGTATAAAGATTTACACATTGCTTCCTTGCATTCTCAGACGTGAGCCGTATTTCGTGTGTGTGTGTGTGTGTGTGTGTGTTTATATGAATATTTGTTAATTTTATTATTTTGTGTGTGTGTGTGTGTGTGTGTGTTTATATGAATATTTGTTAATTTATTATTCCAAATCTGATCTTTCTTGGACGGAGAGATTGGCGTCTAAGGGTTCATCGCCGCCTTTGGAAATAAACATATTTAAGCCTTTCAACCCATCGGTTTAGACCTACTTCTTCATTCTACCTTTTTCCGACCTTAGTACCTCCCTCCCTCAGATAGCCTAATGTCGACAAGGACAGACGGAGCTTAGTTTTTGCAATCACCCCTGTTGCCGGCGCCCTCCTTGCGCACATATCCTCCGGACTCTGATGGGACATCCTAGGTATTTCTCTCCTCAAATCCGCAATCGCTGCCCTTACTATCTTGCTAACCGCTTCGGTATCTCTCCGGCCAGATGTGTGACCGCCGCCGCATTCTCTTGCTAATCGCCTCAGTATCTCCCTGGCCAGAGTTGCGACCGCCGCCGCACTTTATTAATAATCGCTTCGGTATCTCTCCGGTCAGATCTGCGACCGCCACCGCACTCTCTTGCTAATCGCTTCGGTGTCTCCCTGGCCAGATCTGCGACCGCCGCCGCACTCTCTTGCTAATCGCTTCGGTGTCTCCCTGGCCAGACCTGCGACTGCCGCCGCACTCTCTTGCTAGTCGCTTCGATGTCTCCTTGGCCAGATCTGCGACCGCCGCCGCACTCTCTTGCTAGTCGCTTTGGTGTCTCCCTGGACAGATCTGTGACCGCCGCCGCACTCTCTTACTAGTTGCTTCGGTGTCTCCCTGGCCAGATCTGCGACCGCCGCCGCACTCTCTTGCTAGCTAGTCGCTTAGGTATCTTCCTGGTTAGATCTGCGACCATCGTCGTACTCTCTTGCTAATCGCTTTGGTGTCTCTGGCCAGATCTGCGACTGCCGCCGCACTCTCTTGCTATTCGCTTCGTTATCTCCTATCATTAGATCTGCAGTTGTTGCGCCCCCTATTGTCTTGCTAATCGCTTCGACGAGATGTTGCCCCTACTATCGCCTTTCCCAATCTATGGATTCCACAAACAACACGTCGACTGCTTTGTCATCCCACTATATCTTGAACCACAAACCTTAAACCTAACATCTCTCCATGTCAAGAAGAAGGAAGCACAAATCTGGAAGCGTATTTTGAGGTATGAAATTTATCAGATTTTTACCCTATAAATCTGTTGATAACACGTAGCATTTTTTAATAGGTTATTACGAAATAAGTTTCCTTTCATCTTGATTCTCAGATATTTGCTTTTCACTTAGATTTCTCTGCATTGCTACTATTTTCAGTGTATTGTTACCTCATTTGCCACTGTCCAACTAACATGATGAGATAGGCAGACCATGTCGATCGTTTTTAGTAACAATAAAGACTAGATGTAGATGAAAGAGGATTTATGGATCAAATGTCCACATAGCGAGAGCTTGGATTGATTGCAGGGTGCATGAAGCAGTAGGGAACAAGAGTCAGCCTTTTCCCTGTCCTCCGTTTTGGTGAGTATATGCATATTTTTCTGTACCCTTGCCAAATTGACGTTTTACAACCATGCGGGTGGGATTTTATTTTTGCTTGAATTGATTGCTGACCGTTTTTGAAGCATAATGAATTGACTTTGGAATTTTTTGCTTGTTAGTAGAATTCGTTTTCCTTTTTACTTTTATACATACTTCAAGGGTGCTACTATCAGTAACAAAGAATCATATGATTATTTTTGGACAAACCTTAACAAGTAAAATGGAAAAGCAGACATATCCAGCATTAAAGTAGACTACAAATTCTGTCGGTACAGCAAATTTTCTGGCTGAACAGAGATACGAGCAAGCCCAATAATTAGACAAGCGAATGGTCGCATCGCAGCAGGCGCCCACACACGAGACAAGCTTCGTCCAACGCACGGTGAATTATTTGCAAGCAAAGCAGCAGCCAGGGGCCCACCTCATGCCAAACTCCTTCTCTTCCCACCCACACCGGTGGCCCACAATTGCATAGGAGCTCGTGTCCAGACCGTCGCTGGCTGCCGCGACAAACTCCTTCTCTCTCCTTGTTTCTCTTTCCTCCGCGTCAGAAAAAGCTGACAAAATCGTCGGTAAGACAACCGTTGGCCTTGCTCTAAGCAGAGTAGAGCAGACAAACATGGCATATGTCCGCATACTTTATGCCACATACTCCTAGTACGAAAAGTAGAGACAAAATCTCACGGTTACTCTGGTCTTTGTGTACCACATCTAACACAACTAAAGTGCTTCTAACGTGTAGTAGTAGTAGTAGTAGTAGTAGTAGTAGTAGGGATAAAGTATGGCTTCCTTTTCAAAATGGAAAAGTAAAACCGCAAACCCAAAATTAAGGTAAAATTGCAATTACACCTTGAGTTGGGTTACGAACGCAAATGTTTCAAACCATATACTTAGTTGATTAGTTAGTTTCCTGGACACAATGTGTTTTAATTTTGCATACCTTAATTGGTAATAAGGGTAATGCATTCCCAAAAAAAAAGGGTAATGAAAGTAAAAACCAAGATCATCAAAGATGCAATATATAGATTAATTAGAACCCTGAAAGGAAACATGGCTGCCTCACGCAGACAAACATCATCTTTCAATTCCTCTCGAAGAATGTATGCCTGACAAGGCTTTGTTTGAACCAATGCACAACGGGCCTCGTAATTGCACGATCCAATGTGTATTCCTGTAGCAAGTTGCCATTGCAGTCACAGTGAAACAAATTCACATTATTGTCAAAGTAGACCAACACATCTCCCATGTCAGATACAACCAACGCATTGAAAGAAGAGTTATCTGCAATACTCTTCAGTTGTGCCACTGGCAACTCAATCCGGTACTTCAGCGACCAGACCTCCAGCTCATAGTCCTGGAGTAGCCAGAGTTTCACCAAAGATTCTGCCGCATCCAGATGGCTGATGGCAAGAACACCATCCATCTCAAGCACCCGAGACCGTGCACAATCGTAAGATGTTATGGGAGAAAGCAAGCTCCTAAAAGATTCAGCAACCGTGTCGAAGACTATTAGCTCGTTTTTCAGCGACCATTGACCCCAGTGCAGGCAGCTGCGCAGCTTGGCAGGAGGCCGGTTCCTGACATACATCAGCCCAACCATGACGAACTGCTCAACCGACGGTGAGGCTACAGGAAGCCCAATACACCTTGGCTCCGCCGAGGAGCCGACGGTGAGGACGTAGTAGACGGCACTGCCATTCAGAATTTTATCCCACCACTTCCAGTAGAGGACGCGGTACTCACCGGAAGAGCTGTGCAGGTACATCCCCACGAATTCAACGCCGGTGAAGCTTGTCGGCAGCTCAGTCCGTTGACGCGTAGCCGGGTTGCAGATGAAGAAGCGGCCGTCGACGGTGCGGGACATCAGCAGCAGTCCGTCGCAGGAGGCGTGCAGCAAGAAGTCACCGCGGCGGTTGTAGTCGTGGACACGAAGGACAGCCCGGCGCTCGGCGGGGGATCGTCGGAGATCGAAGACGTCTAGGGTGCTGGCGGGGAAGCGGAACTCAGCGTCGAAGGCGACGAGCGGGAGCGACGGCTGGCGCCCGTGGTGGGCGAGGAGGAAGTCCGCGGCGGAGGTGAGGCGGCGCCACGAGCGGCAGACCGCGCGGCAGCGGAGGAGCGCCGTCGCCCGCAGGCGGACGAGGATCTCCCACAGGACGAGATCGTCCGGGAGGGCGGGGATCGTCTGTCTTTCTCTTGCAGTTTTCGCCATGGCTCCCGCACTCAACGTCACGAGCTGAACCAAGCCGGTGGCTGGCTTGCAGACGGCGAGGGCTTTGGAGGCGGAGAGGCGGCGCTGCGAAACACTACGATCTGGAATCAAATGGCTCTTTCTGTTTACGAGGCAGCGGGCTGGTTTGCCTAGCGGGCTTCTTTCTTTTCTTCCCCAGCAGGCCGATCAAAATGCAGGGAACAATTTGTTCGTTTCTTTTGTGAAAGGGTCTTGGCCTAGTGGTTAAAGCATCCGAGTAACACCTCTCAGGTGCTGGGTTCGACTCCCCGTAGGAGCGAATTTTCAAGGATTTAACGGCATTTGTGCTTTCAGTGGTAGGCGACGCTCCCGTCGACAGCGAGGCGCCAGTGGTGACTTCGTATTTCTGGATTTGCCGGCTCAGTCTTCGAAGATGCTCATAGGGGTAGGGTTTGCGTACGTGTGTTCATAGAGGTGAGTGTGCGTGCGTTGTGAGTGTCTGAGTTGTACTGTGTAATCTCAAAAAAAAAAAATTGTTTGTTTCTTTTTTATTTCTTTTGTTTTTTTTGCAGGGAACAATTTGTTCGTTTCTTCCACAACTTTAAGTAAGAATACATCAGAATCACTATCCAAACTTACGCAAAACAATGCTGATTTGTGCCTCTTCCACCGATGTATTTACATAGGTTCCATATAGCTAGAATTACAACTTTGGGGTCATTATTCGTGCATAGCCTTTTGAACTATCTGTAAAGCACAAACTTCTTCAGTAAGGGACCGGGATGCGAACTGATGGTGGACCAGATTTCATATCTTCAACAATAAGGTCATAAAGCGCTTCAGCTATTGGACCTTCTTTTCCTGTGAAGGAGCACCAAAGATAGTTAGCACCACTTGCTATCTATGAAGAAAAGACAGTTCGGTATTGAATTCCTTGTAAGTTATAAACCATTGTGTTGTAACATCCACCATGGCAAAATACCAAGATATTTCTCGATCAACATTTATCACCAAGTTTCTAAATACTGTTAAGTTTCTTTAAAATGGTAGCTTATGGCAATATTCTGCATCGTTTTTAGTCTATGTTAATGACATCTCAAATATAAATTGGAAATGGACAATGAACGTTGAACTAAATTCCAATGCTTAAGCATAATTCTTAACCAGAATTCGCTTTCATCCCTACAGGCTGTGCTAATGAACCTTTTCTTCCAACAAGCAGAAATAAACTTATTATTCCTGTTTATATCATCGTTATCTTTTCATATTGAACAAGCATGAAAAACTGCCCTTACCGGAGCCTATTATCTGATCATCCCACTGGACAACAGGTTTTACAAGAATGCCACTCCCAATGAGCATCATTTCATCAGCTGTTTTCCCTTCCTGAACATTCACATTCCTTGATATTATCCCACTGAGCCTCCCATCTGCCACGAGTTTCTCAGCAAGGGTCACAACCCGTTTCGCTGTGCACCCGCTCAAGATCTTATCAAAACGGGGCATGAGAAGCTCCTTGCCCTTTGTCACGAAGCCAACGTTCATGTTGGAACCTTCCGCAACAAAACCCTCATCATCCAACCAGATGCCAGTAAATGAACCATTTTCTTCACCTTCCATCTTGGTGAGTGCATTTGGAAGGTAATTCACGCTTTTCATGACTGCAAACTGTGGAGCCTTTATCGGTATAGATGATGTGACCACTTTGCAGCCTGCTGGTACTTGTAAGGATTGGCTTTCAATAACAACTGCATAGAATGCAGAGTTTGCACAGCCAGCTGAAGATAACTGGAAGTCTCCAGGTCCAGCAGACAACCAGTACCTGAGTGACCCTTGAGTACATTTTGACGCCGTCACTGTTTGGATAAGTATGCTTCTAATTGTTGAGCGATCAAAAGGTAATGGAATTTTGGCCATCAATGCAGACCTCAGGAAGCGATCAAGATGCTGTTCTAACTCATAGAGGTGGCTGCCAGTAATATGCCAACAAGTAAGATGAGATAATACTGATGTTTATCAGAATTACATGGGAATCTATAGTAAAAGTAGTTTTGCTTTCTTATGTGCTTCCCAACTTCACACAAGAAGGGTACTATAAGGATTTTCAACTTTTTTAACAGGGACCGATTTGTGTATCGAAATGTTGTTGTATTTGACATGAGTATACAGTCATGCATTTCAGACTGGTATGATAAAAGCGAAGTTCTTACCCATCCATAATTGCTGCAGTATCAAAAACTCCATGGCCTCTATGAACCATGTGATCATCGATTGGTATCACCATTGCAGAAGGATCTGTTGTAATTCCACCAAAAATACTAGAGTACATGGCCATGTAATTTTGATTCCTAGCACCAGATGCTTGGAACGCGTTAAGCCTTTCAGCTGCCTTGAGGAGAAAAGTTATGGAGTTAGAGTGGAAGTATCTCAGCGGAGACAACATATTGAAGAGAATAACCTACATTAATGAATCATGTAATGAACACCTTGAAAACAATCATAGACCTAATTAACTGCTGAAAAACATTCTAGTTTGACAAATCATTTCGTCTACTAACAGTCTGTAATCGTTCATCCAGCATGCCAAAGTACAGAGAAGAGAATGTTTCAAACGATTCAAACCATTTTCGGTGTTTAGATGCATAATTTAAATATCTCGTTACCATCATGTCCTGATACTCTGTAAAGTTAGAAGGAACTAAACAATTGCTCAAACCAACTATTTTTGCACAATATCTAAAAAGAAAAGGAAAGAAACTGGGACATGCTCCCATAGTGACAGGCCACTTTATGAAGTCCAATCATGTGTATTGCTGTTGTCTAGCTCTTCTCCATTTTACAACCGAGGACTGACAAACCAATCTAGCTAAGGGCCTAATCAAACAATCCAACAGTCAGGAACATGCTGGAGGTGTGACAAATGGTTCTAGAAACTCAGGACAAAGAAAACATGGCTTTATTTTGCATGCTAACAATGGATGAATGATATGACAACGGTTTATTGATCAAACAGGAATAAACTAAAGAAGAGATCACAATCACAACAAGTACGGTAATCTCTCAAGGAAAAGGAGCATCCAAATACCATGTCTTGTAAATGTTATTAAAAGATGCTAATAGACTTTGCCACCAATCTATAAAAAAGACAAAAAAGTTCACCTCAGAGAAAGACAAGACAGGGACAACATTTGGGTTGACGATGGTCCCGCCTTCTGCTGCATGGCAAAGATAGTGCTCTTTAGTTCCAGGGACAAATAATTACTGTCATTGTTAGTGATACAGATATATTTTATTTTCATGCTGCCTTTATGTCCAATTCCTCTGTGCCCAGTACACTCCTTCCTTGTATAATGTCAGAGAAAAGCATTCTTTGATATCATATTAAAGGGTGAACCTGAGATATAATCGACAGAGGATATTATAATATCTGTACATTACACCCATTTTCACACTATTCATCATTCAAGCCCATCCAAATCAACAAGAAAAGGACGGAGTCACGAGTATGACAACATGATAGCAATCCTATAAGCTAGAGATCTGCACCCCAGACAAAAGCAGCCGGCTGCAAACTATGATCCTATTTAATTATGATCATAGGATCATCATAAAATATGTCAGCGTCAAGCCAACAACCACAAAATTTAACCAAAGATCCGTATCATCATGAACCCACAGATATTCATCAAGCCAACAAAAGGAACACAACTAAAATAACCATGTGAAGTTCAAATTGTTCAAATCGGATAAGGACTTTTTTCATTAGGAAATCCCGTCAGGAAACTTTACCATTGCACATTTCTCTTAAAAAGTTGTATAGGATCCAAAGAAGTTGGAAAACATTAAATCTCACTGCTTAAAAGGATTTGGAAAATTAAGCATCCATGCTTACTACCATGTCAAAAAGAATGGCGGTTTAGCAGCATTTATCATCCTAAAGAGACATGTCACTGTAGCTGATACGCAACATGTGCTTCCAACATCAACAGCACCACATGACATGGCCTCCGAGATCACGTAGAATCCTAGATTTCTACTTGTATGAAATCCAGAAAACTTATCTCCAATCGTCCTAGAACAATCAACAGTTTCGGACCCCTTCAGGAACAGGGGAACGGACCACGACGACGAACATAACAACAACCTCAGGAACCCTCGAGCTGTCGTCTCCAGCCACGTGTTTAACGAAGCAGCAAGAGTCAAGAGAACCCAAGAATGCAACGGGAGAAGAACTTACCGGCCCGATTCGTGTTCGTGGCGGCTCTGACTGACCCCGCCGGCGCTGCTCTCCGCGAACATGAGCGGAGCACCACGCCTCCGATCGACGAAGGCATGGTGCTCCTCTGAGCAAGGAAAGAGAACGGCCGCGGTGAGGGTGATACGCGGTGGCCGGCGGCGGTCGCCGGTGAGGAGGAGAGGTGAGCCATCGAAGAAGTGGGGATTGTCTGGGGAAGAGTGAAACCGTTGCTGAATGGAAGCTGACGCTGACCTTTTCCAACGACTCCTACGCTTTTCTGTTGGCCAGTCGTCAGTGGGCCTGAGCTATGGTATTGTCACATTAGTTAGCCCACTTGTCATTTTCCAAAGGCTTGCTCAGGCCCAGTGTCAGTTGCTTGTTATTTTTGGAGCCTAGACACTTGCTCCATCCGATGCTGTAGCCATATATTTCGTCAGTGATTTCTGTGAACGAACTAAAGAAAAACATCAGCTACACATAGCATCATTTTACAAGCTGATCGACAAACTGTAACCACTCTGCTACACGCCGTATCCAAACAATCAGACATGGCTTGAAATAAAAAACTGATCCATGCATTAGGCCGGCAAGTAACATGTACACCGGCTCAGAAGACATCACGATGCAATCTGAAGTACATACGGATTCAAATATTGTTAACAGAATGCAACACTGATAACCCTCTTGTATAATCAACCTACACAGCAACACGAATGCCACGTGTAGAAACATCGTGAGTGACCGACAGATGGGCTTCGAAATCAAAGTCTTGCAGACAATTCAGCGTCCAGTTTCACAAGATATAATGCACTAGACACAATCTCTACATCCACATTTTTCTGCGCTGGCTAAAGGAAGTGAAGATTTCAAACTAGCATACATGGTGAGTTACATGTTTGGAGGATTGGCAAGAACTAGTTGTTAAGTTGCCGATGTTGGTGCTCTGTTAATCTCCGGCATACAACTCGCCAACAGTAGTGCAAGGTCAGCGCCGCACTGACCAATAGCAGAGGTGTACCAATAAGGCAGCCTCCTGGCGCGAGGTTAACCAGTGTCTGAAACGAACAGATGAAACATAATGTCATGCCAAGATCAGCAGTGCGTAGCCCAAATTCATGCTGACCAGAATCAACGAGATCGGTACCTACGTCGTGTGTATACATGAATACCATGTGCATCAAGTTTGTATTATTACTGGGTTGAGATGTAGAGAACATTACTACCATCTCTTAGTAGATGAAGAATCAATCCACATTATAGTCACGGAAAAATGACAATGTTGTGATCTTTCTGTTAAATGTGAAATTTGCTTTTCTGAACCCAACAAAGTAATGAAGATGCCTTGCTTTTATTTGAACCAACAAAAAGGAAACTAAGAAGAGAAGTTGGTGCCAGTCTAGGACCCACAGTATGAGGCAGATAAGGCAGAGATTTACGAGTTAGTTTGATTATGATTGGTTGGTTATATTATATTATCTCCTAGATTTGTATAATGAGGGAAACCCAAAGTTTATGCAAGCCAAGGCCTTGTCAAGGAGCCTCCCCACCCTGGGTGTTCCACAACAATGAACAACTGTTGATCTCCACTACAATCCGTGTGGCCTCCCTGGCCATGACAAAACACAGACCAAAGCAAGGAATGCTGCAGAGAGCACAGTTCAATACTAGCATTGTCTTTGAGGAACATGAGAATAAACCATTCTTTCACAATTAATTTTACTTTGAAGCAATCCTTTGTCATTTAGCGTTCACCTTTCACCAGTTAAAACGTCATGTTGATTGCATTCACGAGTTGCAGGACATGAGGCGACTTTATTTATGCAAGTTAAAGTAAATGGAAGGACCCAACACAATAAGCCAAAAAGGTCGCAAAAAAGAAAAGGCCAAAACTTGTTATAATAAGACAATAATCATGTTTGAGCTGCTTGTGGAGTCATAATTAGTGTTTCTAAATTAGGATAGTTGAAAATGACAAAACGATGTACACAAACAAATGAAAATAAAAATAAATATCTGTTAAGCACTATAAGATAAGAGATAGCCAAACAAAGAATAATAATATATCTAATTCTTACCATTACAGCAGCAGCCACATGAACAACTGGGACGAAGATTTGATCACTTTTCTTTTCTCATCATATCCATTGAAAGCAATAATCATTGAAAATGTATGGACGACCAAGAATCCAAGCGCAACAATGGCTGAAAATAGCACACAGGAACAATAATGAATTTTTAAAAAAAAAATTAGGGACATCAGCCTTTTGCATCAAATACTACTGGGACTGGACATAGGAGAAACAAAATATGCTGACATCAGATAAATTGTGCATCATAACCAGAAGTAATTTGTGTAAATCCGATTATTAGTCATTAGAATGAAGGCTTCTTCCCTTCCTTGGCGATAAGTCATATTAGGGAGTAAGGAGAAAATACTTGCCTGAGGCAAGGAAAAATGGCATACTTGAGCACCTTTCAACATAAAATGTGGCTTGACCAAATGCTGGAGTTAAAAGGCTGAGACAGAAAAAGACTGCATGAGCCACTCCATGACCTAAACCACCAGCTGCACAAAGATTTTAAAACATAAGTGAGCCAATAGTGGCAGTTACAAATTGTGAGACAGAGACACATGAGTGAACAAAGAACAAACGCTACTGCAAAACAATAGCTCAATGCACATCCTTGCATTTAGTGTATTCACTTAAATTAGCAATGCAGATAAAGTAGTTGTTTTGAAGATTTTCGTTTCAGCTAATGATGGAAATCATAGAAACTATTCATGAACTGTTATGACCAGAAACTCTAGGAGAATGGCAAGAATTTATTAGCTTATGTAAGAATCAGAACGTACAGCAGTGATCAGATAACTAGAAAAATGCAATGGATGCTTTTAAACAACACAATGTGTGAATCCCGCTGCACAACAACTGCAAAGCATGGCCCTGGTAAACTATGGAGGCCTTCGACACATGTATAAGTACAGCTTGTAATCATTAATTCAAATTTAAAACTCTGGGCAGAGCAGCTATAGACAGATAATTTGTATAAGATGAATAGATGATAAATAAACAAGAAACATTAAGTCTTCCTTGAACCAATCAACACATAAAGAGATCTTCATATTACAATAACTTACCTAAATAAATTAACATCTTGTCTGTCCAACTGAGACGTGGCTTAGAAATTCTGTCAGCAAAGGAATCTAGCATCTCTTCCATTTTCCTGCCAGAATAGTTATCATCACATATCATAAGGAAATAATCAATTTCACGTTCAATATATACATCATCTCAGTTGATAAGAAAAAAAGACTCTGAAAAACATGAAAATTTCAACTTCTGGCATGTTTTACCTACTTGTAAAGCCTCCAAAACACAAGACGGGCACCTTCTTGCAATGCAACTGATGACAGGATCAGAATTATGTATGGCCACCATGCTCCGGATTTTATAGGAAGAAATCCCCTCCAGACCCCCGAGAGGATTATCAATGTTAGTAGCCAAAACAAGGTGCTGCAGAATAGATAAAGAAAAGTTAACAATTAAATCGTGGTAACGTTCTCCAATCACAATGTTTACAAGAAACCATAGAATATGAATTTAAAGTCTAGATGCTATAGAATAAGTAACACAAGTAACTTTCTGCTTTGTCTTTCTCACTTTGAAGTGAATAGGGTAGCAAGATGAGAAAAAAGCAGACACCCTGTGCCAGGCAGGCTCTGAGGAAACATGGATCGAGGTATCTTTTGTAAGTGCAAAAATTTTCAATTGCTTGCTCTATGATAAAGGACCTGCTTATCATTTCTTCAAACTAATCCAATATAATGGGAGCCCTCTAACAAATCATATCCCAAACCTATCCAATGATTCAGGACAGTAACCCGGTCAGCTGCTTGGTTTGAATGTGCTACATTTCTTTCATGAATGCAAACATCAAATAGGGATGTCAATTTTGGACAACTTAACTCAAAACAAGAACATTTCCTCCTGCCCCAAGTTCCACATTTTCATATCATGGAAACATGCATAAATTTAATAGCAGAGTTAATCTCCATCAGCACACGGATTTGGTACTTGGTATAATGTCAGGATAGTCACATAGGGCACAAGTATACAAGGCAATGTAAATACAGGTCTAACTGATTGAAAAATCATAACAGGTGGCCTTAAATAGAACGAGCGTACAGAACTGGATACGCATCAGATTTAAACATCAATTTTGCTGCTTCTCGTTGAGTTGCATCAGTGATAACATCATTTCCTCAAGTTCTGATTGTTAAAGATCCTACGTGCTGATTTGCATGCTCATGATAAAGAGTCTTTTCTTAATGTTGCATCCTTCTAGCAATCAATGATAACAGTTGAAATCCCAATGGTTACAGTGCTAATGTAAAATGAGGGAATCCTGAAATCCGACGATGTGGATCACAGGGAGCTCACGCAAAAAAGGGTATATGCGGTTGGCAAGCTTTGTGTTCCTGAACCTAGAGAGAGATCACATACAAAAAAAAAAGAAGTTTTAAAAACACTGAATTCCACAATCTGATTCCAATTGCCAATCCAGATTCACGGTTCTTTAGCAATCAGAGCTCGCAAACACTACATACCATTTTGAGTTGATTACCTAGCATTATCTGGATCGAGCTCCATCAAATCAGAGAGCAGAATTGTCACTACCTAGCATTATCTGGATCTAGCTCGATCAAAGCAGAGAGCAAAATTGTAAGCATCAAAGATCACTCTGATCCTGACAAGACCCGCAAAAAAAAACAGCTAAAAACCCTAGCTCGACCAGCCTTTCCCGCCAAATCCCCGCAGGACCATCTCAATCAGATGCTCCCGACCCCATCCCTGTCACGAGTTCAAGAACTAACAGCTCGGTTCTACCAGCGGGGGGAGGAACGAAACGACACAGACGCATCAGGTGCTCAGGGAAGCGGGCGAGGCCCGGCAAAAAGGGGGCGAGACCTGGAGAGGAGGGTGAGGACGAGGAAGGGCTTCCTGGCGACGACGCCGGCGAAGAGGGAGAGCGCGGGGCCCAGCGCGATGAGCGCGTACCCCAGACCCGCCGCCACCGTCATCTGGTCTCCCGCCCTCCTCGCAAGTCGCAACCCGGCGGCCGCGGCGAGCAGAGCAGGGGGGAACGGACTGTAGGCCGGGAGCAGAACAGAACAGGGGAGGCGAAGACCGAGACTAGCAGGAACAGCTGATCAGCAGAAGATTAGTACCACCTCGCTTGTACAAGTATTCGACGGCCCAGATATACGGGGAGCTATTTGACATGGCGTCGCCCACACGTGGCACCCCAGCGTGCGGCAGGCACGCTGAGCAATCTACAAACAGAATCAAAATGAACACCGTCGCTCTTCTCTCACGGTGGATCGCGAGATATAGCATGTGGCACACATGCTTAGCAACTCTACCAATGGACAAAAACAAATTGGAATTTCTATGTGAAATTCCTCCCCCAAAGTGCACGAAACGTGCACATGGCCAAAAAAACTTTTTTTTAGTTGGTTTTATTCATTTGTCGTCACAATTTTTCCTTACTTGTTGTTGAAAAAATCAGATGGTAAACAATTCAACTCAAGCTCTTATTTCAGAATAATGAGGTTGTTCGATGGATTGTATTTAGATGAGCAACACGACCTATGTTCAAAAGACACTCATGGGCGTGTTGTAGCCGGCACCAATGCAGCCTACGGATCCTGAAAACAAGGATCACACGTCTTTGACCCAACCTTTCACCACAATCAGGCATATTTGATTGTGTTTGGTTTGAAGAGTGAGATGATGATGAACCGTCTTACTCCTCATTTTCTTTTCTGTTTGTTTTGAGTAATGATATCATGGGCGTGTTGTAGCCGGCACCAATGCAGCTACGGATCTGAAAACAAGGATCACACGTCTTTGACCCAACCTTTCACCACAATCAGGCATATTTGATTGTGTTGGGTTTGAAGAGTGAGATGATGATGAACCGTCTTACTCCTCATTTTCTTTTCTTGTTTGGTTTGAGTGATGATATGAGTTAATCCATCATGAACACGTGCTTAATATAAACATGAGGAATGGATTCATGCCAACAAAATTCTTCGGATGATCTTAAGGTGGATCGATTCATCTCGGATCAATTGATTCCTCAAACCAAATAAGTCATTATGAACTATAGCCTGTCCCGACCTCCTTGGAACGAAGGCTATGTTGTTGTTGTTGTTGAACTAATTCACATAAACACAAACGGTCACTCATGACCTGTGGCACTTTTTCAGTGTATACTATGCTCTGGGAGAAAAATCCATACCCTTGTTAAGTTTCTAAATGAGTCATGACAAAATATTAGCGTTACACATTGTTCACACATAATCTACAGTTCATTGCCCAACTCCTCACTCCTGTCACAATAATAAAAAAGAAAAAACTCCTCACTCCTGTTTCCCATCCAAGCCAGTTGCTTCCCTTGCCTCCCATTACCTGCTGCCACTCGGTGATCGAGGATGAGTTTTAGAAATGTGTTGCATATACTCGTGGATCTTGTCATCCTGCTATTTGCTTCACTGGTAAGGAGGAATGTTTGATGGATGGTGCATCAGATTTTTTTTTAAAAAAAATGATGGTGCATCAGATTGATTGTAAATTGTTGGACTGAAGCTGTCTGGTGATCCATGTGCACAATATTTGGTCAGTCATATGTGGCTGAAAGACAAGGATCTGATGGAGTGCCCAAAAGTGAACACTGAAATTTTTGAGCTAATAAACTGAATCACAATTTTCCCGTTATGATTCGGAACTAAAAATATTATTTTTCATTATGTATAAGAGGATAATTATACTGTACTCGATTCTTCTAGGTGGAAATCAATGTGTGCTTATTAGCACCCGTTGTTAATACAGTAACTCTCTACTTCTACCAATTGAGAAGACAATCATTGATATTTGAATACATAAATAGTACAGAGAAATGAGTAGAAGTAGGTTTATCACGTGCATGAATTGCAGGGCGGTAGGTTTATCCCACACTGCCAGCGATGGAATAAACATTTTTATGGGATGCCACCTTCCACTAAATAGTAACTACTTTAGTTGGTTTTTAATTGAGAATGATAGAATTTATTTTTAACTCATTTTTATTAAAAAAATTAGCGTCATTGGCCCTGTTCGGCTGCAGCACAACACTATAGCGGATGCTGAAGAAATAACTGCGAACACTGTAGTGGATGCTGAAGAAATAACTGCAAACACTGTAGCTGCTGAATTGCAGCAGGCAAGGCGAACAAGCTGATTATCTAGAAAACAGAGGAGCAGGACATCATAATTAAAATTTCAGCCTACCTACCTCTGTTGCCTCTATAAATACTCAAACAGAAATAGCAAAAACACTACAATCTACACGTGTATTTTCATTGAAAAGGTAATTCAGGATACCCAAATTTGCTATGCATTTGCACATATTTTGCTAGAATTGCTCTTCATGTTGGTTTTCAACAGACCTGTACGTATTAATATCAAAGATTAATGAACACAACCGAGTATGCGCGCTGCTTTCACTATTTATTAGGATAATAATGTCAAAGTGACTTTTCTTTAAAGACAAGGCTAAAGAGCAACATGAGTTATTGTGGCTAAATGTTTTTTTTTTTGGCTAAGTGTCTCTTTAGTTTTGTTGAAGTATGATAGTATCTTAAAAACGCGTTCTAGTATCTTACTATTTACCTTGATAATGGATATTTTTCCCTCGCAAAAAAAGAATAATGGATATTTTTCATGCAAATAACTAGAAATTCGTAATCTCATTAGAAATTGATAAATTTAGTTAAAAAAAACTGTGATCTACTTGACCAAACAAAGTTGAATAACTACCGGCCTACCAGCTGACCAGCTCCATCTTCGATTCTTTCCCCCCCCCTTCAAGGCAAGGCGGCCAAACCTCCTCCCCTGACCACCTTCGCAATTCCTTCCCCGACCCACTCCCAAAACCGCGTCTAGGGTTCCCGCCTCCGCCCACCAGCCCTACCGAACCGCGGCCGCGCCCGCTTCCCAAATCCGCCCCCCGCGCCGCCGCCGATGGCGCTGCTGGGGGACGCGCTGCGGCAGGCCTTCCTCATGCCGCGCGCGCCTACGCGGCGCTGCGCGGGACGACGAGGGCCAAGCGCTTCCGCGCCTCCGCCGACCGCTCGTCGCGGCCGCGGCCGCCTGCGCAGGCCGTCGCCGTCGCCGTTGCGGCGTGCGTCAGCCTCGGGATTTGTTCCCCCCCGAGCCCGCGGAGCGGCCCTTCTGCCGGGAGCGCCGGATGCTGGAGGCGCTGCCCGCCGCCGCCAGCAGCCGGGAGGAGGAGCCCGAGGCGTACCGGTACCGCGGGGGCGCCTTCTACATGACCACCGCCGAGGCCGCCGACTTCTATTGGATGGTCGTCTTCGTGCCCACCTCCGTCCTCTTCGGCGCCTCCTTCACCTACTTTTAGCCGGTGAGCTCACCATCATCTCGCTCTTCCTGTGGTACTGCTGCCTGTATTTTTTTTTTTTTTTGGCAGCACAATGTTTCAAAGAATTCTTTTT